>PVIH01019379.1:0-35575 GCA_004025045.1 Sigmodon hispidus | reverse complement strand
TGGAAAAGCCCTCTTTTCTCTGCTCTCTCCTCTTCCTCCTTTCTTCCTTCTTTCTCTCCCCTCCCCCCCTTCTCCACATATACAAACTCCCTAAAGCAGGGAAGGCTAACTAGCCAGTTCGAAATGTCTAACTGGTGCACTCAAGGGTCACGTCTAGGGAACAGAGCAATGGCAACTGAGCAGGGAACCCAGCCTGACCATTATAGCCTACTAATATAGAGAAATTAGGCTGTACCCGCGTGCCAGCTGAAACAGGAAGAAGTAAAAACTTACTGCAACAATCTAGGTTTAATGGGTAGGAGGACATAATGGCAGTAATTGGATCACGAAAAGGAACTGAGGGAACATTATGACTTAGTAACTAGAGACAGAGGAAGGAAGGGGGAGTCAAGAATGACTCAGACTGCAGACCTCTGAAGACCTGAGAAAGTGACAGCAACACTGAAAGCAGGTCTAGGGGAGGAATTTTCATCTTCTTTCTGGGATTTCAATATTTGCATTAAAAACATTTTAACAGGCTGGCACAGGGGCAGGAGTGGAGGGATTGCCACAATTTCTAGAGCAAACTGGGCTACATAGTGAAATACTATCTTGAAAGAAGAGGGCTCAAAAAAAAGGCCACAGGAGCTGGCACCTGACAGAACGTACTCATGAGAAACAGGAGCAGGATGTATAGGTTAACATATAGGGCACTGGTGAAATATGGGTGATAGACCAAGCCAGATTAGATACAAAAAAGGCAAAGGGCAGTCAGCACCACAGAGAGAAACGGAATTGTATTTCACTGAGGAGAGCATGTCTGCAGCTCTATACTGTATTCTTAATGATTCTGGCTAATGGAAGGGAGTAACAGCATTCCAATCCAAAAATACACTTGGCTTTAAAACACATTAGTTGAAGTTTTTGGTAGCAAACCTAACTTTCTATTTATACTTTGCTTGGGCTACTACTTAATGCTTAAGCACTTAGAATATTCTGCCTGCATTAGGCCTTTTGACTCCTTTTTCATACTAGGAAACCATCAGCATCAGCAAATGTGTCCTTCTTCAGTGAGCAGCTGGGGGAAGAAAAGGGATGACTTGGAAGCAAGCTGGAGAAGCTGGACAAAAGCGAGACAGGCTCATCACTGAAGTGTCAGCATAAGTAAACACTGAAGCAGTCACACAGAGGTGCCCAGAGGACACTCACTAAGAGAGCTTTCGTCAATGATGCCGAGGACCAAACTCAAGGCTGTACGCAGGTGCTGTATGCAAGCACTTAGCTGCAGAACATTTCCAGCTGGAAAAGAGAACTCTTCCCTGAGCATTCCTTTATCCTAAGACTTAGGGGTGACCTTTTCTGAGATATGGAAGTGACTGCAAAATATGAAAGGTATTTAATCAAAATTTATAGATATGAGGCACAAAACAAACTAAGGACTCACCCTGCAAGTAAAGCTGATACCAAACCCCAGAGAGATGCAAACATTGAGATTCCTCTTTGACTAAATACATTGTAATATACTATTAATAACAACAGTAGCTATCACACACTAGGTACATGTTGAATGTCAGGCGCTTTGCTATACCTGGTACATTCATTATTGCCACAACAGTCATGCTGCCTCTCTGTACAGATGGTGTGGTTAACTTTAAGGGTCATTGTTATACAACCTATAATTACTTGGGAAGAGAGTCTCAGTGAGGGATTGTTTACACTGGGTTGGCCTGTCAGCCTGTCTATGGGAGACTACCTTAATTAAATTCATTAGCAGAGGAGGATCCAACCCATTGCAGGCAGCACCATTCCCTAGGCAGGAGATCATGAACTGTGTAAGAATGGAGAAATGGAGCACAGCATAGGATGAAGAGAACAAGCACATAGGCATTCATTTCTCTCTCCTTTGACTGTGAATGAGATGTGACTAGTTGCTTCAAGTTCCTGCTACCTTGATTTTCCCACAATAATAGACTGTAACCTAGAATTGTGAACAAAACAAAACAAAACAAAAAAAAAAAAAACCCTTCTCCTCTAGGATGCATTTTTTTGTGGTATTTTATCATAAGAACAGAAATAAAACTATGGCATGTAGTAATGAAATCATGGTTCAGAGCAATCTATGAGACCATGGCCCTCCTAGCTTTTATTCTACATACTACTACTACTCTATCAGAACAAAGTCCTTTTCTAGTACACAGAACAGAAAATACCAACCTGCTCTGATGCAGACAAGGGTAGGGGCAAGGACCCTAATTCCTTCAGCAACTCATTTGTTTCCTTGGCGAGTTGATTTGTGGAGTGTTGTAACTGTTGCCTAAGAGAGAAAAGACGGGCATCAGGATGCAGTGGCTACTTGAGAGCTCTCATACTTTATGCTCAGTGACTTGACTCCCAGTACAAGAAATGAAGGACCATTCAAACAGGCGCCTCAATGCCTAGGCTCACAAATCCACATCATTACTTTGCCTTCCCCATTACTAAGGCAGTTCCACTGAGCAGAAAGATGCTCACTCAGTGAATCTGCTGAAGAAAGCACAGCCCAGGACTTTCAACTGTTTCGGAAGACAAGCATGTCAGCATTCTGATAGAAACAAAGTAGTAATTACTGCCTACACCCAAAACTAATGGCCTTAACACACTGAACTCACTTAAAATTCTCACGTATTTCCCAGGAGCTCTGCGTGGTCAGTACTACCACAGTCCACTGACTAGGGCCACTAAATGAAATGTATTAAAAGCATAGCTTCCTACATACCTAGGAAAAACCCTCCAACTCATTCCTAAGTTCCTGCTTAAAAGTTGATTCTTTGGTGATTTATCCTTTGCTTTTTCTCCCTTACTCTCTATGCCAGACTTTCTAGCTCTTCCCTCCAAAACAAAGCCCTATGCTGTTTAGAGCACTTACCTCTTGTGCAAGATCCTGGGTTCAATCTCTAGCACTATAAAGAGTAACAACTGAAAAATACATATAAAGAAGCTGGGTGCCCTCCACCACTAGTCCTAGATCCTCTGAGGCTGGTATAAGAGGAACATTTAAACCCAGCAGTTGAGGCCAGCCTCTGCAGGATAGTGGGATGGATGGATGGATGGAAGGAAGGAAAAAGAAATTCAAGTGGGAAGAACATGAAACATAAAAATGATGCTATGGAAGTAAGTAAATAGTTCTTCCCATCATAGATTCCTCTGCTCTTTGGCCAGTCCTACAAAAGTTTTAAAGGGTGACAGAGAAGCCACATGCTATGGTCTGAATTCATGTTGAAATCCTAGCCCCCAAGTGATGTTATAAGGAGGCAGGACTAAAAAATGGTTAGCCATAGGGCCTTTCATGAATGTATTGGTGCCCCTATGATGCAACAGAACCCTTCCGCAGTGGGGACACAATAAGAAAGCATCAACTGCCTAGCTTGTACTCATTTAATCCTAGCACTCAGATAGCAGAGGCAGGTGGATCGCCAGGAGTTCCAGGTCAGCCTGGTCTACATAGTAAGTTCCAAAGCAGCCAGGGAGACACAGTGAGACCATTTTAAAAGGAAACAAAAAAACAAATGTTATCTATGAAAAAGAGGGCCCTCATTAGACACTGTATGTGCAGAGCCTTGATCTTCAACCCCTCAGCCTTGAGAACTATGAGAAATAAATTTTGATTGCATATGAACTCCCTAGCCTATGATCTATTGTTGCAGCAGCCTTAATGGCTAGGATACCACATTGTTTTTTTTTGTTTTTGTTTTACCACAAGCAGGCATCTAGGATTAGAAAATAAGAGAGACAGCAAGAGGAAGCCAATCAGAAGCCAGTCATCCCAGAAACACTAACACAGGCAGACATGTCACTTTTCCCTAGAATAGCTCCCTGTGATAACAGTCTCTCTCACTTCACAACACCTAAGAGAGAAAAAAAACTAATGCTGCTCTGTAGGCTTTAAAGATATAAAACCTGGTGGCACCCACCTTTAATCCCAGCCCTGAGGAGGCAGAGGCAGGTGGATCTCTGTGAGTTCGGATGCCAGTCCAAAGCCTCATCTGGTATGGATATATATATTAGAACTTAAAAAAATACATTTTATTCATTTGTGTGTGTGTGCATGTGCATGTGGGCACAGATATACTATGATACATGTGAGAATTTTTCTTATTTAGAGTTCAAAATCCAACAAGACTAAATCGCTAGGAGTCCTGTGTCAACAGGAGGGCCATCAACATGGGGATACATTGATACAGCTCCTTGAGACAACTGAGTATCGGAGAGAGTTTCTTCTCCACTTCCCTAAATTACTCTTCAAACCTGACCAAGGGAAGAAAATCAACCGTTCAAGGCAGCAGAAATCTGAATGCATTAACACACTTTGCTCCCCTCTTCTAGGTCCAGCTATTACCACTGGACCCACGGCCTCCCGTTTGACCTCACAGATCTGAAGGAGAAGGACACCATGTTCTCAAAGGGCTCTCACAAAACTCAACTTTGTTGGGAAGCTACTCACAGATTTTCCTGGAGCTTGCTTGAGTCCTGCTTAGTTCCAAGTTGGCTCATCAAATTCTTTATCTGAGCAGCTAGAAAGAAGGGGGAAATAATTACTTTAAGAATAAACACATTCATCATGAGCATCATACTTTCAGAGCCCCAGCCACCCCATATCCCACATACATGCAACTAACAGGAACCACGCTAGGACCAAAGTCTTGACAGACACATTCCAGGTACTTTCCAGGTTCACCTGTCTCCTACCCAGTATGTCATGAAGCAGATGGTAGTTTTGTTTATCGTCTCCAAAGAACTGACCAGTTCTTCTAGATGTCCCATGACACTAAACATTTCATCCCCTTTAGGACTGGGAAGGCAGCAGATTGGTGGTGCATACCCAAGGCCCGGGGTCCCATCCCAGTTAGCACAAAAAGGGGAAGGAAACACTTCCAACCTTTGGAAGAATCTCAAAGCTACAACAATCTGCAACAACATCTTCTGACTTGTCTTTTGAGAGAGAGTCTCAATGTGTAGCCTAGGCTAGCCTCAATCTCCTATCTATCTTCCTGCCTCAACATGCTGAGTTAGACTCCTGATGATTTAAGTCTAGTTGGATTTCCAACTATAAGTAAAGAAAAATGATTCTCAGTGACCCAAAGGGAGAGAATAAATGGTTTGGTGGGAGAATTCCTGATTTTTTTTAATCATATTTTTCTTGACATTACAAGTGTGAGTCATTAAGCCAGCTTGCAACAAACAATTTAAATCCATGGGAACTGGGGATGTACTTGGTAGGGAGCCTGCTTAGCATGCATGAAGCCCTGGATTCAATTCTCAGCACAGCATTAAAAACAAACAAACAAACAAAAACAGAGTGGTTCATGTCTTTAAGTTCAAAAGTATCCTTGGAAATATAGGAAATTCAAAGCCAGCCTAGGATGCATCAGATCCTGTCTCAAAAACAATGAAAATTTATCTATCAATATAAACTGTATTTTGGTTTTTTTTATTTAAAGAGTTTTTTCCATATCTACCACTGCTCCCCTTCCCTTCCCTCCTCCCAGTTCTCCCTCAGCCTTCTCCCATCCCACCCCTCATCCACTCCCCAAGAAGGACAAGAACTCCCAAGGTGAGTCAGGTTGGTCTGACATATCCAGCTTGTTAGTTTCGTGAGTGAAAGCAAATATATACTATCAAGGCCACACAGGAGAGTTTATTTAAGAGAGAATTCCCAAGCGGGTGCAGAAGCAGAGGAGCAGGACAGAAGTTAGGGGACAGAGAAAAGGACCAGAGCATATGCGCACAGTCTCTTTTAAGGGAAGGGGCGTGTACGGGTATGTGTCATGGGTCCAGGGAGGTGCTTATGTATACAATGCAGCAGAGTTTACACAGCCACGCCCAGGGGCGTCCCACCTGAGCTGAGTAGGCTCAGCTACCTGGAATGCCAGGAATCCTTACACAGCTGAGATAGGTCTGAGTCCCTCATCCCAGTGTCAAGGCTGAGCAAAGTGTTCTTCTGTAGGGAATGGGCTCCAAGATATCAGTTCATGTACCAGGAATATACTCTACTCTGGTCCTACTGCAAGAGGCTCCACAAACTGACCACACCATTTGACTGTTGTCTACCTTCTGAGTGTTTAGTTCCTTTCCATGAAGGTTCCTCAGCAGTTATTTCAGAGTCAGAAAGCTCCCAATAGCTCCGGTCAGCCGTCTCTGTGGGTCTCTTCCTCATGATCCTGACCCCTTTGCTCATATACTCTCTCCTCTCTCTCTCTTCAGCTGGACCAGGAGCTTGACTTGGTGCTTAGCTATGGATCTCTGCTTCTGCCTCTATCCATGGGCAAATACCCAAAGGATGCACATTCTTACCCCAAGGGCATTACTCAACTATGTTCATAGCAGAATTATTCATAATAGCCAGAACCTGAAGACAATCTAGATGCTCCTCAACTGAAGAATGGATTTAAAAATTGTGGAACGTTTACACAATAGAGTACTACAGAGCAGAAAAAAAAAAAAAAAAAAAGACATCCTGAAATTTGCAGGCAAATGGATGGATCTGAAGAGTATTATCCTGAGTGAGGTAACACAGACCCAGAAAGATAGACATGGTATGTACTCACTCATATGTAAATTTTAGACATAAAGCAAAGGATAACCAGGCTACAATCTGCAACCCCTGAACAGCTAGATAACAGAAGGAACTTAAGAGAGACATCCAAGGATCCCCCTGGGAAGAGGAAACAGAGATTTCCTGAGTAAAGTGGAATCATAATGGGGAGCAAGCAAGAGGAAGTGGGAACAAATCAGGAGATGGTTGAGTAAGAGAAGCAACAGAGAGGGAGAACAAAGAAATGAATACCTTGATAGAGGGAGCCACTGTGGGGTTAGAAAGAAACCTGGTGCTAAGGAAACATCCAAAAACCCACAAGATGCTCCTGACTAGGACTCCAAGCAATGCAGTGGAGGGGGTGCCTAAACAGGACTTTCCTTATAATCAAATGAATGAGCACCTCCATCCAGCTGTGGATGGTAGCTTTAAAAAAAAAATAGCAAATGATTTTTAGAAAGACAATGAACAGGAGTGGAACAGATGGCTCAGAGGTTAAGAGCACTGGCTGCTCTTCTAGAGGTCCTGAGTCAACCACATGGTGGCTCACAGCCATCTACAATGAGATCAGGTGCCCTCTTCTGGTGTGCAAGCATACATGGAGGCAAAATGTTGTACACATAGTAAATAAATAAATCTTTTTAGAAAGATTTAAAAAAGACAAACGTTTATTTTTATTAACAAGTGAACATCTATTTTTAGTGTCAAGTACTCTATTAAGTTGTATACACTTTAACTTTCATAGCAATGGTCTGAAGTAGATAAGAGGCAATACATATATCTTATTTGTGCTTACACAGTAAGTGACACAGTAAAATATTCAATCCCAGAAATATAGACTCCAGTGGAGAACACTCTTTCCTATATGAACCACAGCTAAATACAGTTTTGTTCCGCCCTTTCATTTTCCTAGATATCTGCTAGAGTGGGAATGCTCATGTTTGAATCCTCCATCTAATCTCCTTGCCTGGCCCAGGAGAGAAGAGCTCTAAACTGATCAATAGGGACTAAGTTAGTACTGGTTTGCCAGAACCTTCCTATTCCTGTCCCTCTGCATCCAGTCTCTGCAACAGAGCCCCTGATTTCTTCTGGCCTTGCTTTTTATTTTCTTTCTCTGGTTGTTAGGGAAGGTGGAGGAATATTTACTCACACACACACACACACACACACACACACACACACACACACACACACACACACACACACACCTGTCTGTCTGTCTCCTTGAGAACCCAGGAACTTACACATGCTAAAGAACTGATATCACGATAGCTAAAGAACAGAACTTATTAGTAGACTACTTTTAGTTGGTCCTAGTAAAGTAGTGTTTACAACTAATTTTGTTTTTTTGGTTGGTTTAGTTTTTCAAGATAAGGTTTCTTTGGTAGCTATGACTGTCCTGAAATTCACTTTGTAGACCAGGCTGCCTTGAACTCAAGAGATTAACCTGCCTCTGCCTCCTGAGTGTTGGGACTAAAGGAGTGTGCCACCATGCCAGCTGTGTTTACAATAGTTACAGATATGTTTTTGGTTTTTTTCCACACTCATTGCCTCATTTAAGTAGTAAGAGAGAGAGAAAACACGTATTTTTAAGGTGTAGCAGAATATCAATAGATGATATACCACAGACAAAAGACAGCTCTCTGTGAGTAAGCGCCTTTTCCTATTTATTCCCTCTGCGTTTGTGTCAAAGCTTCACCTCGCTCATGCTCTCAGCGACAAGAGGACAGGCTTGGTGAAGCAAGTGAGGAAGCCTGTGCTGCTGTCTGTCAGTACCATACAGGTGACACACATACAGTGCTTCCAGAGCCAACCAAAACGATGCCCATTTACTCCAAGTTTGAAGTTGAAGAATCAATTGTTCTAGGTCTAGTTGGATGGCTGAGTTGGTAAAGGCACCTGCTTAAAGTCTGACACCTGAGTCTGAATCCAGGACCTCACATGGGAGAAAGAAACAACTTCCATCCTCTGACTGCCAAATGGGTAGCACACATGCATCCACACACATATAAGTGAATATGCTGTGGGACTATGCTCTTGTACACTGTAAATATTTGTCCTATAAATACTGGTTTAATAAAATGCTGATTGGCCAGAAGCTAAGCAGACAAGTAGAGGTAGTGCAACTAGACAAGGAGAATTCTGGGAAGAGGAAGAACAGAGCAGATACCAGCCAGATGCAGAGGAAGATGAAAATGCTGTGCTTCGAAAAAAGGACCAAGCCTCGTGGCTAAACATAGGTAAGAATAATGTGTTAACTTAAAGAGTAAGAGCTAGTTAATAATAAGCCTGAACTACTGGCCCAGTAGTTACTATAATATTAAAGCCTCCGAGTTAATTATTTTATAAGCAGCTGTGAGTCTGAGAATGGGAGAGATTCCTCCGGACTGCAGGGCTAGGCAGGACAGAGAAACTCTGACTATATGAATATATTAAAACAATAACAACAAAACACTTAGCTGCTCACGGTGGGCACATGCCTTTAATCCCACCACTGGGGTGGCAGAGGAGGGTGGATTCTCTGTGAGTTCAACGTCAGCCTGGTCTACATAGTGAGTTCCAGGATAGCCGGGGCCATATAATGAGGTTCTGTCAAATAAATATTGTCTCAAATCCAAATTTTAGTAATGGTGCCCTTTAAAATACCAAAATGTGCCAGGCAATGATGGCACATGCCTTTAATTCCAGCACTAGGGAGGAGGCAGAGCAGGTGGATCTCTATGAGTTTGAAGCTAGCCTGGTCTACAGAGAGAGTCCCAGGACAGGCTCCAAAGCTACAAGGAAATCCTGTCTCATAAATGAATGAATGAATGAATGAATGAATGAATAAACAAATAAATAGAAATACAAATACCAAAATGTTAAGCCCAGTGTAATGACCCATGCTTATACTCGCAACAGTCAAGAGGCTGAGGCAAAAAGATTACTGTGAACTCAATGCCAGTCTGGTTACATACTGAGGGCAAGGATATCCTGGTCTATAAAGAAAGAACCTTTCTCAAAAAATAAAATAAAGTTGAGCTAGTGGCACATGCCTAGATGCAAGAGAATCATAAATTCAAAACCAGATTTGGCTATTTGGTTTGAATGTAACTGGCCCCCATAAGCTCATGGGGCGGGCACAATTAGGAGGAGTGGCTTTGTTGGAGTAGGTGTGGTCTTGATGGAGGAAGTGTGTCACAGAGGGTGGGCTCTGACCTCAAGCCAGTCACTTAAACCATTTTCTGGCCTGCAGGTCAAGATATAAAATGTTCAACTCCTTCTCCAGCACCATGTCTGCCGGCATGCTGCCATGTCCTACCATGATGATAATAGACTGAACCTCTGTAAGCCCTCTCAATTAAATGTTTTTCTTAAACATTAAGAGTTGCCATGGTCATAGTGTATCTTCATAGCAATAGAAATTCTAACTAAGGGGCTGGAGAGATGGCTCAGCAGTTAAGAGCACCGTCTGCTCTTCCAGAGGACCCGGGTTCGATTCCCAGCACCCACATGGCAGCTAACAACTGTCTGTAGTTCCAGTTCCAGGCAAACACCAAGGCAAATAAATAAATAATAAACAAATAAAGTTTTTAAACTTTTTATTTATTTGTTTATTTGCCTTGGTGTTTGCCTGGAACTGGAACTACAGACAGTTGTTAGCTGCCATGTGGGTGCTGGGAGTCGAACCCGGGTCCTCTGGAAGAGCAGGCGGTGCTCTTAACCACTGAGCCATCTCTCCAGCCCCCAAATAAAGTTTTTTTAAAAAAAAAAAAAAAAAGAAATTCTAACTAAGACAGCCATATATCAAGTTTGAGGCCATTCTGAGCTACATGAAATTTTGTCTCAAAAAAACAAGACTAAGCAATTTACCTTAACATGACTCCTAAAATACTTCTATTCTATTCTCTTTAGTAGAGTTTACTTAAACCTCAATAATTCCATAGGAAAAGCAGCACTGTAACTGCTATATTCTACTTCATCACTGACATGTAGATGGTCCTGATCTAAATTAAATGAGAATTAAGATCACACTAAAGCTATCACCGCTATCACCTGGTTGCTGTAGCCATGACTACAGGCAGGCATCAGGGAAGAAGATGTACAGGTTGGTAGAGTTTTTGCTCAGTATGCGTGAAGCCCTGAGTTCAATCACCAGCACTGTATAAAACCAGGCAAATGGAAGCAGAAATTTAAAGTCATCCTCTAGAAACCAGCCTCAGTCATATGAAACTCTGTTTCAAAAAGGAGAGGCAGACATGAACATAGCACTGACTATGCAGACTCTGGGCTGGTTATTTTGTATTTTCTTATTTGACCCATGAACATAGCACTGACTATGAAGACTCTGGGCTGGTTATTCTGTATTTTCTTATTTGACCCTGCTGCATGTGGTCAAAAGATATTGAAGAGTGAGTGACAGGGCTGACTCATTCATTCAGAGGACAGCACCTACTCCATACTGTCCTAGACCCCAGATGGCACTTTCTTCAGCAAGATCACATGCTCAAGGGTGGATAATAAACACACACCAGGAGGTAACAGTCCTACCAAAAGATATAAGGTCAAGTGAGGGAGAAGGAGTAGAGAGGGGGATGTCACTCACACAGGGTGGCCAGAGAAGGAGACAATGAGCACCAATCTAAAGAAAATGCAAGAGAAAGCAATGCACCCATGGGGAAGAGATATTCCAGGCAAAGAGAGTAATTAACTAGGGCAAAGTCCTCAAAAACAAGAGCCAGTGGTGTGGTATGGCTAGGGCAAAGTGAGCAAGATAAGTACTGGCCAAAGAAGTAGTGGGAGGCCAGGTTATAGAGGGCCTTGTGCAATGAGATGCTAATTAAATGGCAGCCCCTGACGAGTGGTGAAGAGCATGCCATAACTAGAACTCAGGCTGTTTCTAAAGGCTATATGCTTTGAGTCACACAGTGTTGCTCTCCACGGGCTGATTCTTAAAGAAAATAGAATGCAGTCACACAGGGCTGGTCTGGATTTTCTAGGGTTCCACTTTGCCCCACCCTGCTTATCTGACAGAACCTTAACCTAACTCCAGATAGGCTGGTGTCCTTGCTCTAAAAACCTGCTCCCTTCCCCAGGGCCCTCCCATTTCTGGGAATATGCCTCTGGAGTCCAGCAAGTACCAGGCACACAGTGAGTACAAGAATACACACTGAGTTGGCCTCTTCCCTTTGACTGTATGGCATTCATATTAAGGCAAAAGATGTGAATTAAGGTATATCAAGTATAACCTCTAAGCCAGACTAAACCATTAACTAGATGTACAGAAATGGGCATGCTGTTTTATTCTGTTGGGTCTCCTTTCACGTCTTGTAGATTATATCTAGATTTAACTAACTAATTTTACTGAACACTTACTATGTGTGTGGAGTTTCACTTTTTCTCATTAAATCATGTAGTTTGTTCTGCTTAGCCAAAGCTGGCCTCCATACATACGTAACTGAGGATGACCTTAAATTTCTGGGGTCCTTGAGGGCATGGACTACCATGCCCAAGTTTTTGTGTAGTTAGAGATTAAACCTGAGGATCTGGGCAAGTACTGTGCCAACTGAGTTACATCCCACTAGACACTGCTACTATTGAGGTCTAAATAATCTCCAAGTACTCCCACACTGCTGAATCTCAAAGTCAGTAACAATGAAAGGAAGGATGGTGGGTAACCATGGAGTTTTTCTGCAACCCAAGGTGCTGCTCAAAGACGGTCTAACTATGCTTTGTTTGAGACAGGGTTTCTCTGTGTAGCATCAGTTGCCCTGGAACTCACTCTGTAGAACCAGGCTGGCCTCAAACTCAGAGACCTACCTGCCTCTGCCTCCTGAGCCAGGGGATTAAAAGTATGTCCCAGCACAGTCAAGCTCTGTGACTTTCTTAATCTTGTTAATGCTACGGACAAACTGGGCATACTGGCACATGCATTAATCCCAATGCTCAGGAGGCACAAGCAGGTGGATCTCTGTGTGTTCAAGGAGAGACAATCAACAGAGTTAGTTCCAGGCCAGCCAGAGCTATACAATAAAGGCTCTCTGTCTCAGAATACCAAATAAGTAAATAAAACTAAACAAAAAGTAGAATAGCTGAGCATGGCAGCATACATTTGTACTGTCAGCCAGAACTCAGGAGGCTCTGAACTGCAAGGCCAACTTGGACTACAGAGTAACGCTCTGTTTTGAAAGTAAGCTGATGACGAATAGAGCTGCCACACACCCTTGGTCCCAGCACTCTGGGGGCAGAAGTAAGTGGATCTCTGAGTTCGAGGCCAGCCTGGACCATACAGAGAAACTCTGCCTTGGAAAAGGAAAAAAAAAAAAAAAAGTAAGCTGAGATTATCTAAAAGTGTATCAAAGTATGGAGCTAGTTAGTCATTACCTATCAAAACATTAAATACTTTAGGAAGCTGTGAAGTTTTCAGACTATGGAAAAAGCTAATAGCCAGTTGTTTTCTGTGTAGATCCAGATGACACAAAACTTTTTTTCTCCCATCTAGACTTTTCTGATTTCCTCTGTTGAAATCATGTGGACTTCAAGTTATGAAGTTTGGGGAAGTAGGTGTGGAAACTTTTAAGTCATTTGCTTACTAAGCATCAGAATGAATGTGAGCCTTTGTGGGCTCTGTTAGTATTTTTAACACTAAGTTACCTTCCTACAAGCTTCCCTCCAGATCCATTAGATGTCCTAAAATCCAACATAAAGATGACAGAGTCTTCCATTTGCCAGATGCTAAGAGAGTTCTTGCAGACTGCCTTCTGTAAGCACATGAGGAACTGTGACCAATGACTAGTAACAATTGGCCTCACAGCTTATACCCAAGAGTCGCAGCCTTCCCAAAATTTAAAGCACAAAACAGGAACATTTACACATACATCTATTTTCACTTGAGTGTGCTTACAATATCAAAGTGATACATTCTGAAAATATTTTTTATCAAAATGAGTTAAAATTGAAAAGAATCTTCTGTCCATTTGGTTATTATGAAGACTTCTTTTCTTTAAAACAACAACAACAAAAAACAAACTTAATTTTTTTTTTTAATGTGAATGGGTATTTTGCCTGCATGTATGTCTATGCACCCCTTGTGTGCTTGGTGCCTGGGAGACCAGATAAGCACATCTATCTCCTAGAACTGGAATCAAGGGTGGTTGTGAGCCACCATGTGAGTTCTGGAAATTGAACCCAAGTCCTCTAGAAGAGCAGCAAGTGCTCTTAACCCCTGAGCTAACTCTCTATACCTGAACATTTCTTTTCTTTTTTAACATGGAAAAAGAACTTTTCTAAAAAATAAAATAAAATAAAATGGGGACAAGAAAAAAAAAAAGAAATATGTAACAATTGTGTGGAATGGTCTTGAGATCAAATGAACACCAGAAGAAAAATATGGAACACTTCAGGAATTTGCATGTCATCCTTGTGCAGGGGTCATGCTAATCTTCTCTGTATCATTCCAATTTTAATATATGTACTGCCGAAGTGAGCACTGAACACTCCTTTTCTTTCTTTTTTAAAAAAATATATTTTATTTTATGTGAACTGGTGTTTTGCCTGCATGTATAACTGTGTATCATTAATACACAGTTATTACATATAAGGGTATCAGATCTTGGAATTACGGACAGTTGTTAGCTGCCATGTGGATGCTGGGAATTGAATTCAAGTCCTCCGGAAGAACAGTCAGTGTTTCTTAACTGCTGAGCCATCTCTCTAGCCCTGAATGAACATTCCTTTTCTAAGAACTCTAGAAAATGAAAACTTTCACTCTCTCTCTCTGGGTTTGTCAGGAGTGGAGACTGATCCAAGCATTATTGGGTAGGAGGGACCATAGGACTGTCTGCTCCCTTCCCAGGAGCAGTGTGTGTGTGTGTGTGTGTGTGTGTGTGTGTGTGTGTGTGTGTGTGTGTGTGTGTGTGTGTGTGTATAGAATGGTATGGAAGTGTGTCGGCCAGAGGGCAACCTTGGGTATCATTCCTTAGGTGGCACACACTTTGGCTGGGCCTTGATCTCCAAGGATCTACCTGTCTCAGTCTCCCTGGCACTTGAAGTATCACATCTGGGTTCTGGAGACCAAACTCAGATTCTCAAATAAGCTAGCTCTTCTGCCCCTTTGACTGACATGTTATTGCCAGAAATATGGTTCAGTGGTAGAATGCTAACCTACCACATATCTGTGAAGCCTAGACAGACATTTATAATGTTTTATAATATGACATTGCATGTGTAGATCAGCTAGGGAGTGAGCCAAGGATCTCACTAGTTACATCCTCAGCCCTTGTTAAAATATTCTGGATATGGGCTGGAAAAATAGCTCATAGGATATATCATTTACTGCTCTTCAGAGGACCCAGGTTCAGTTCTCAGCACCTACATGGCAGCTAACAACTATCTATAACTCCAGTTCCGGGGACCCAATAAACTACCCTCTTTGTTCTCTTCAGGTACCAAGCATGCACACAGTACACAAACATACAGACAAATGCTCATACATATAAAATAAATAAATTAAAAAATATTTTAGGGGGCTGGAGAGATGGCTCAGAGGTTAAGAGCACTGACTGTTCTTCCAGAGGACCTTCAATTCCCAGCAACCACATGGAGGCTCACAACCATCTATGATGACATCTCATACCCTCTTCTGTATACAGAATACATATTAAATAAATAAATCTTTAAAAAATATTTTAGATAAAGACAATTGAGTACCTCCTATGAAATGCTACCTAATACTAGAAACTAGATGTTTATGCCAAATGTAAAGACAAATCCCTTCTGTTCTGTGTAAGCCATTTTGTCAATTTTATAACAATGCCTAGGTCTATCATGGTAGCACAAGCTTGTCATTTCAGCACTTGGGACATAGAAGCAGAAGGATTAATTCAAGGCCAATCTCAGAGGGAGAAAACAAAACAAAACAAGACAAGACAAAACAAAACTAAACTTTAACCTTTACCTCTGACCTCTCATTTTTAAAAGTACATCCTAGATAAAACTCTTTTACTTGCTTATTCATTTATTTATTTATTCATTCATCTATCTATCTATCTATCTATCTATCTATCTATCTATCTATCTATTTATTTATTTATATGTGCGCTGGTGTCTTGCCATGGGTATCAGGTCCCCTGGAACTGAAATTACAGACAGTTGTGAGCTACCATGTGGGCCCTCTGGAAGAGCAGTCTGTGCTCTTAACCACTGAGCCATGTCTCTAGCCCCATGGCTAAAACTCTTTAAAAAAAATATGAAGTAAATCAATTTAGCGTACATTATAGATAACATCAAGAATTATTCTAATTGAACATTCCTTATGCACTTTTAAGCAGGTATCAGCAGAATCTAAATGTCCCCATGAGCCACAGTCCAAATCTATTTAATCATATCAAGAGCAACTTTCCATCACACAGATGGGATAAAACTTTCCTTATCTGAGATAATTTAATGCTCTAACTTAATACACTAAAAACATTCAGAAGATGGGGAGATGACTCAGCAGGTAAGAACAGTGTTCTTGCAGAGGACCTGGATTAGGTTCCTAGCACACATAAGGAAACTCACAACCACCTGTAACCCCACTTCAGGGGTACCTGAGTCCCTCTTCTGATCTAGGAGGGTACCAGGCATGTAGATGGAACACACACATATACACAGGCAAACACTCATAAACTAACATATTCAATGAAAAAAGCATTACTTAGACTAAAACATAAAACAAGGTCAGGTGTGACGTCACATGCGTTTAATCCCAGCACTCAAGAAGTAAAGGCAGGCAGAACTTTATGAGTTTCAGACCAACCAAAGATACACAATAAAATCCTGTTTCATTTTTTAATAAATAAATAAATAATAAAACTAAAGAAATCCACAAACTCAAGAAACTACCTACACCAAACTTGAAAAGGCTTTTGTACTGATTACGATAGTGAGGCCAACTCAGTGTTCTATGCACAAAATTAGGCTTATACTCTGATTTACATAGAAACAGTAAAAACTATCTACCATACAAACACACACATCATATGTACACACATTTAGAGAGTTGAGCTACATCCTTAACTCTCGTTACAGAGACAGGTCTCTATAAATGGAACAAGTTATTTATTCTCAGGCCAGCTGAAAACTCCTGATTCTCCTGCCTCAGCCTCTTGAAGGCCAGGATTTACCTTTTAAAAAACCAACTTGCCGGGTGCTGGAAAGATGGCTCAGCGGTTAAGAGCACCGTCTGCTCTTCCAGAGGACCCGGGTTTGATTCCCAGCACTCACATGGCAGCTCACAACTGTCTGTAGTTTCAGTTCCAGGCAAACACCAAGGCAAATAATTAAATAAATAAATAAAAGTGTTTAAAAAAAAAAAAAAAACCACAAAAAACCAGCTTGCCAGGAGTGAGGGTACATACCTATAATTCTAGCACCTGAGAGGCAGAGGCAAGAAGATCAGGAGTTAAAGGCTAGCCTGGGCTACATGAGACCTTGTGTCACTGCTCCCCACATAAACAAAACAAAAAACCAGTCACTAAATAGTAAACCTTTAAACTGAAAAAGAGTACTAACAATTAAAGGTATAATATTCCATTTTATTCAAGAATGACACATGTGCTTGTTAAAAGCACAGGCTCTGAATTAAGACTGTATTCTTGTTTTTAAGACAGGTTCTTCATATGCAGCCCAGCATAGCTTGGAACTAGCTATGTAGCATTGAGTGCTCTGGAACTTGCTATTTAGCCCAGGCTGGCCCTGAAGTCAATATGGTAATCCTGAATCTGCCTCTCTAGTGACAGAATTACAGGTGTGGATCACTGTCCAGCAGGACTGCCTATGTTTGATTCTTGGTCCCACCACTTCCTAGCTGAGTGACCTGGAGGAAATGATGACTCTTCTGTACTTGTTTCCTCTCCTAAGAAGTGGGAGGGAATACCAAGAGAAGCTTCATATGGCTAATGTGAGGATGAAATGAGATAATAGGAGGCCAACTTTAGAATGCTATCTGGCACATAAAAGCACTCAACTAAGAATTGCTATTATTATCAAACTCAAGACCAAGAAAAATGTACTTAGCAATGATAAAAATCAATTAAGTACATACTGAATGCCAGCACAGCTACTACTGGGCCAGGCACAATAAAGAGAAAGTTATAATGCAAAGTCCTACAGCCCACAAAAACAGTACTGCTCCAGTGACAGGCCAAACATTTGGCTTAACTAAGAAATACAGACCAGGCTGAAGAGATGGCTCAGAGGTTAAGAGCACTGACTCTTCTTCCAGAGGTCCTGAGTTCAATTCCCAGCAACCACATGGTGGCTCACAACCATCTATAATGGGATCTGGCACTCTATTCTGTACACTGTATACATAATAAATAAATAAATTAAAAAAAAAGAAATACAGGGGCTGGAGAGATGGCTCAGAGGTTAAGAGCACTGACTGTTCTTCCAGAGGACCTGAGTTCAATTCCCAGCAAAACCACATGGTGGCTCACAACCATCTATGATGAGGTCGGGTACCCTCTTCTGTAAAACTGTATGCATAATAAATAAATAAATCTTTAAAAAAAATAAAAAAAAAAAGAAATACAGACCATAAATGAGGAAACTGAGCAGGAGAGATAAATCAAAACTCACCAAAACACTTACAAAAGTGGTAAGAAGCTAAAAGAAAACCCAAACTTAGTTTACAAAGATTTAAATGCTCAATGGTTTCCTAGTTTTTCAGTAAACAAAGCAGAGTCTGGCATGGTGGCATATTCCTTTAGTCCCACCACTCTGGAGGATGAGGCAAGCAGATCTCTTTGAGTTCCAGACCAGCCACAGCTACATACTGTCTCAAAAACAAGAAAGTCCCAAGTGGTGATGCTATACTCCTTTAATCCCAGCACTTGGGAGACAGAGGCAGGAGAAGGCTCTCTGAGTTCAAGGACAGCCTGCTCTACAGATCGAATAACAAGACAGCCAGAGCTACAGAGAGAAACTGTCTTTAAAAACCAAACCAAAACAAAACAAAAAAAAGCATGTCAGAGGGGCTGGAGAGATGGCTCAGAGGTTAAGAGCACTGACTGTTTTTCCATAGGTCCTGAGTTCAATTCCCAGCAACCACATGGTGGCTTATAACCATCTATGATGACATCTGGTACCTTCTTCTATATCCTATATAATTAATAAATCTTTTTTTCTTTTAAAAAAAAAAAAAAGCATGTCAGAGCTGGGGCTAGTCCCTCATACCTATATACTCAGGAAGCTGGGGCTGGAAGACCTGCAGGAGTTCAAACTACCATGACCTAGACAGATATGTTGTCCCAAATAATAATAATGATGATTTTTTTTTTACAATTTCCTTTTTAAATATTTATTTTAAATATATGAGTATTCTGCCTACATGTATGTCTACGTACCACCTATGTGTTTGGTGCCTGTGAGTGCTGGAAGCTGGACCCAGGTTCTCTACAAAAATAACAAACGCTCTTAACCAATGAGCCATCTTTCCAGCCCCAATTTTAATAATTTTCTTTAAAAAAAAAAATCCAGGCTGGGGGCTGGAGAGATAGCTCAGCAGTTAAGAACACACACTGCTTTTTCAGAGGGCCAGGGTTCAATTCCCAGCACCCACATGGCAGCTTACAACTGTTTGTAGTTCCAGTTTCCAGTTCCTTGAAAACACCAAGGCAAATAAAATAAAATTTAAAAAAGAAAATCTTAAAAAAAAAAAAAAATCCAGGCTGAGTATGGTGGTACATGACTTTAATCTTAGCATTGGGAGGCAGAGACAGGAAGGGTCTATGAGTGCCAGGCCAGCCAAGACTACACAGACACTATCTTAAAACGAATGAATAAAATAAATAAACCACATAAGAAATGCTGTTCTTTGATTGAGAGTTAACTATGAAGTTCTTCAAGTTTTCTGTCTAGATCCTTCAGTATACAGAAGGCGCAGTCAACAATTTTCCCTCTGCTTCCCACATATACTGTAGAACTGTCCCTACTGGGCAGCCAACCTCAGCTACACCTTTAACCCACCATGTGGGCTGCCCTGTTTCAGGCTGATGTGTTCCACAACCCCAACCCCAAATCTGTGGCTGAATGGTTCAGAAAAAAAGGAACAGGCACTGTCAGGTTTTCATGGATGAGTGGATATGTGTTTTTGAACATCCATTCTCAGACAGTACTCGGGTGACCTGGCCATGACACTCACAACTAGTGAGCTTTAAGATTGTAAGTGGTCTGACCCCTGTCCACCTTTCTGACTTGTCCTACTTTGCTCCCTATCTTTAATCCAGCCACACCTGACTCTTTGCTATTCTTTGTCACATCAAAGACCTTAGACTTGCCCTCAGCACACACTACCTTTCTCCACTGCTCACAGAGCTCCCTCCATTCTAGTATCTTCTCACTCAAACATCATCTCCTCAGAGAGGCCATTCTCACCAGCTTAGCATCCATCCCTTCTCAATACACACTTACCTTACACACCTTTCTTTCCATCAAGCACCTGCTACTACTTGGTATTACTTGCATGTTCACATACAAATGCGTGCACAACACCACGAGGCAATCTGTTCTCTGCTCTCTCGCCAGAGAACAGCAGTGCCCAAAGAATGCTTGTTGCACCGTGAATAAAGGAACCCGTCATGTGCTTGGGACTGAGGTAAAGAGTAGAAAAATGAAGATGAATAAGCCATGTTTCCTAACTCAAACAAGCTAACACTCAGCAGGGAAGATGGACATAGGAAATAGACCCCAGCTTCTAGTGTATGCACAATCACACACACATTCAGCTAGGCAATTCTCTAACCTTCCTCAGTCTGTTTCCTAACTCATAGGCTAGGGATATTTGTAATTATTTCTCAGGATTGTTACAAATTAAGATATCACATATACCCCTCCCAGGGTGGTAGTGATACAAACCTTTAATCTCAGCGCTCCTGAGGCACAGGCAGGAAGATCTCTGAGTTTTAGGCCAGCTTGGTCTACAGAGTGAGTTCCAGGATAGCTGGGGGTACTCAGAGAAACCATGTCTTGAAAAAAATATATATATATAAAGTACTTTTCATACTACCTAGCCTACTATGTATTTAAACAGTAGATAGTGACATATTAATGTTGACTCTAATGATGCCCTTGAGTCCAACCCATAATCAACAACTAAATCACTATCACCTAGGAGACTACTTCTATTACACACACACACACCTTTTTTTGTTGTCTGGTTTTAAGACTCACTCTATAGCTCAGGCTGGCCTTGAATTTATGGAAACCGTATTGCCTCAGCTTCCTGAGGCTGGGATACAGGTCTGACCCATCACACCTAGGTTTTAACCTTTCCCTAACCTCCTCACTCCCCTCTCTCCCTTTTTACTTTAGAAAGAGTCTCATTGTGTGGCCCAGACTTGCCTTGACCTCACTGTGCAGTTTCTAAGCCAGGGTAATCCTTCCTCTCAAATGCTATAATCATAAATGTGTGCCACTATGCCCAGCTTCAAATCTAATTTTATTTAAGTAAATGCAAATTTGCTGTTAAAAGAATCTATGCCAGTTCCTATGCTCACTACACAGCTTAGTAGTCAAATACAGAATATTCTACAGAAAGACATTCAAATTAGGTTTAGCCCTAATGAGAAAACTTCCTCCTTGAAACCAAGTTTTATTTCATTTTACTTTTTGTTCTTGTTTCTCCAAGCCAGGGGTTTCTCTGTGTGTCCCTGGCTGTCCTGGAACTTATTATTATTTTTTTAACTTTATTTGTTTATTTGGTGTTTGTCTGGAACTGGAACTACAGACAGTTGTTAGCTGCCATGTGGGTGCTGGGAATTGAACCCGGGTCCTCTGGAAGAGCAGCCGGTGCTCTTAACCGCTGAGCCATCTCTCCAGCCCGTCCTGGAACTTATTCTGTAGACCAGACTGGCGTCAAATTTACAGAGATCTACCTGCCTCTATCTCTTGAGTGCTGGGATTAAAGGATACATCATCACCACCTAGCACAAAATTTTCTCTTCTAAATTTATTTATTTATTATTACTGTGTGTATGATATTCGTGACATACATACAGGCTAATGCAAACATATCCACTGCACATGGCAGGGAAAGCATATGGAGGTCAGAGTACAGCTCTGTGGAGTTAACTTGCCCCATCCACCTTCACAGGGCTCTGGGGTGCAAACCAGTTGTCAAGCTTACACAGTAAGCACTTTACCATCGTGTCTGCCCCTTGAACCCGGGATTATCTGTCAGCTCCTTGACAAAAGGAACTGGAACAAAAAGTATCATACTTTCTAATCATCAGTCACATTATTGTGTTTTTAATACCTGAGTTTAACAAGCCAAACTTTTTTCCTATCTCCAAACACCCAGTCCTAACCTTCCCCACCAGAAACCTACCTCTCAAATACTACAATATACATTTAGATTTTAAAGCAAAGTGACAAACTGGGAGATGGCGGTGCGCATTTTTAATTCCAGCACTTAGAAGGCAGAGGCAAGTGAATCTCTGAATTCAAGGCCAGCCTGATCTAGAGTTCCAGGACTGCCAGGGTTACAGAAACTCAGTCTCAAAAATACAAATTTTTTAAAAAGCAAAGAGATAGCTTATGCTTTAACGTTTAGGACAAAATTGTAAGTTAGAACTGACCCTACTACTAACAGAGTACAGCTAAGCTCACAAACACATGATAATAACACGGATGGTTGTCACCATTTTTAAAGTAAAGCTGCTTCTGTTGTTCTGTTTACAAGGCTCTAGGCTGGTTTTGAATCCCTAAAAGCAGCCTGCATTTGACTCTATTGGTGAAGAGTGAGTTTTAAGGCAAGCAGTTACAGAATAACTTGTAACACTCAGTATGTACTTGTAGCCAAGTGTCTCTGTGTATCAGATTTATATAAAAGTAGCTCAACAGAGACAGAAAATAAAATCTTCATGCTTGAAATTTTAAAAATGTATTTGCTACAAAAGACAACGTAAATTAAAATGTTCCCGGTGCATTCTCCATAATAAAACAGGAGTCCTCCCACTCCTTCAATACCAGCCATTGACTGGTATTTCCAAATTAATTACAGGAAGCACAGTGTATTAAGTCACCCAAACATACGCATTTGCCACTTCCCTTAATTGAAAGCTGCTGATGTCCTAGGACCCAATCGCTGCGTAGTATGTGAACCAAAAGCCTCAACCAGCAAGCAACCCCTGATCCAAACAGTGCAAAGCGAGGTGGGTGGGGAGATGGCGATGACAGAAGAAAACCGGCTGACCACTGCGCCAAGTCAAGATTGTTGTTCACAGTCCAGGAGATGACACACACTCCCTCCCACCCTCGGGCTGTCAAGTCGACCAACACCAGGAATTCGTACAGTCACAACGCCTAAGATAGGGGTGTGGACCTGAAGGGCCCGAGCCTGACCGACTCGGAGAAGGCGGCTCGCTGCGCCCAGAGCCAAGGCTCACGGCGGCCTCAGGTGTGGCCTCGGCGTCTTGGCAACCTCACCCAGGCCTGTCCCCCACCCAGGTCCCCCCACCCCCGGCTGGGTGCCCTCGCTCACTGGCTTGACTGATCCGCTGGATGTTGCCACTGCATGTCTGGATGATGCTGTTGAAGTCCCGGAGCTGGGGCCCCGAGGGCCCGGGATTCCGATACATGTCTAAGGGACCGTAGGACATAACAAGGAGCAGAGACCGGGTCGCGCTTCCAGGCGCTCCTACCGGAAGCTGCCACTAGCCGGGCCCCGCAGCTGAGAGGAAAACCGGGAAGAAAAAGGGCGCGGGGGGGGGGGGTAAGGAACTGCGACTGCGTGCGCACCGGCCCCGCCCATTGGAGATGCGCACGCGCACAATCTGCACCTCCTCCCACCCACCCCCACCCCCACATATACACACCTACCCATTCCCGAGGTGCGCGTGCGCTGCTGTCACTTGCGAGTTTTCAAACTTCTGGCAGAGAGCGTCTCCTAAAGACTGAGTTTCTCCAGCTAGCAGCCATCTGATGGCGCGTCCGGCACGCGGCATTGACACTTAGCCACTCTGCAAATCTTTGCTTTCCCAACCATGTCAAAGCCAAGGTGATGCGTAAGTATGGTATTGGGTCAGTTCAATTGCAAATGTACCCGGACTGGATTTTATAGTGAGTGAGAACTGTTCAACACCTAAATTTCTGACAAGAATAAGATTACTGTTGAAGCCTACCGCCAACATGGTGTTCTCCGTGCTTACCCACTTCAAAGGATCTGGAACATTGTCAATAACATTTCCTTCCTGCGGAATTCAATCATGAGATATGTGTGCCAGCCAGACCGCATTTGATTGAGAGCCCACTCACTTACACGGTGCACACCACTTCTTCAGAAACTGGGAAGCTTTCTCCAACCTCTCCCACTGCACCAGAGCGGCTCCTCCTGTAGTACATGACTGCCCAACTCTCATGGTGTGTAAGGGGAAAATTGTAACAAGAAAGCTTATCCCTGATCCCCAGGGCATGAATATGGATGTTTTCATTCTCCTAGCAACTTCACCTACCATTATTTCAATACAGACAAGAAATGAAGAACTACGTTCACCAGAAGACTGGGCCACAGAGTGGATTTAAGCCATATTTATGGTGAAACTCTAAATAGAAAGCATAAACAGCCTTTTCGAGGGTGAAAAATTGAAGAATCAGATAATTGATGGAGAGGTCTAGTCTCCTATCGGAGAGATCAGAGATACTCAGGTGGGGATGATCCCACTTCACACCCCTGAACACCTGCAATTGGCTGTAGGGTGAGAGATCTTTGGCTTGTGGCCTAGTCCGCTGCAATATGGCTGTGGGAATATAATGTAGTGTTTGATGATGTGAGCAAAGAAGGAGCACCCAGAATGGGTTGATGAGTGGCTCTCCAAACCAGCAGGTTCATACTGATGGGAGAGACCATCAAGATTGTGATCCAAGACTATGTACAGCCCTTGAGTAGCTATTACTTCTAACCGAAGTTAGACCCAGCTTTTAACCACATTACTGTTGCATTCTCACACATGGAGACAGGCTGGGTGACAAATGGCTGTGGCTTGTTTCTCTTTCTCTCTGATCTTTCAGCTTTTCCCCAATATCTGGCTCCAGATTTTTATTATGATATTAAATAGAATTCCTGAGTTAGACCCTAGTGGAAATGGAGCACCATCTTCCTTGGAAGGACTTATGTCTAATCATATCCGTTTTTCTTACTACTGGAAGCCAAGCACTTTTGGAACAGCAGGTTTTCAGATCGTTAGTACTGCTTCAATTCAGTGTCTCCTCTGCAAAAAACATCAAGGATGATTCTTTCCCTTCAATCAGCATTCCAGGTCCAGTGCCTCCCCAACAGCCACCAATAGTGTGGGTTCTTTGACCCTAGACAGATAGAGACTTAGATATCAGACCCGTCCAGATTTGGGGGTGCTAGACAGGGCAAATGACATCAAATAGTTGGGGGGTCTCGCTGAATAAGTTTACTCAGCCATGTTGTGTCTCTCCAGAGTCCATGGACACCATGCAAGACTTTTTGGTTTGCATAAATGTGTATGAGATTACCTCAACCCTTACTTCCTGTTCTGTTCTGAGAACCCAGGCTCAAATATGGGAGAATTGAGCAACCTTGAGATTCAGATATGTAGCCAATGGGTGACTCTTATGAGCTTCAAGCTGCTTTTATTTCTTTCTTCACTACTAATCTAAGT
Source organism: Sigmodon hispidus (assembly GCA_004025045.1). Classification (NCBI taxonomy): domain Eukaryota; kingdom Metazoa; phylum Chordata; class Mammalia; order Rodentia; family Cricetidae; genus Sigmodon; species Sigmodon hispidus. Next base: position 10,375 of record PVIH01019379.1, on the reverse strand, counting down.
GATAAAGTAATAATATTTGTAGTCAAATGCTCTACCACTGAGCTATAACCCTTTGATAAAGTAATAATATTTGTTGGGCACATGATGTGTGTGAACACTCATTGTATTTAGGCCCCTGGCACATAAACACTTCACAGCAAGAAAGCATCCTCATATTTATCTTTTTTTTTTTTTTTAAACTTTATTTATTTATTTATTTGCCTTGGTGTTTGCCTGGAACTGGAACTACAGACAGTTGTTAGCTGCCATGTGGGTGCTGGGAATCGAACCCGGGTCCTCTGGAAGAGCAGACGGTGCTCTTAACCGCTGAGCCATCTCTCCAGCCCCATATTTATCTTTAAAGTAGATTTTTTTAATTAATTTATTTTGATCTTATGTGCATTAGTGATCTGCATGTCTTTCTGGGTAAGGATGTTGGGTCCCCTGGAACTGGAGCCATCTTTCCAGCCCTTTATTGTAAGAATTATTTGCCGGGGCTGGAGAGATGGCTCAATGGTTAAGAGCACTGACTGCTCTTCCAGAGGACCTGAGTTCAATTCCCAGCATCCACATGGCAGCTAACAGTTGTCTGTAATTCCAGCTTTCAGTTCCAGGCAAACACCAAGGCAAATAAATAAAAATATATAAATAAAAGTTTAAAAAATTTATTTGCCTGAATCCCACCACAGCCCTTGAAGTAGATTTTTTTCTTTTAAGTAACATAAGTCAACATAGAAAAGTAAGCAGTATTTTCTCTTTTGCAGGTGAGAAAATTAAGACCAAAGAGTATTGATCACTTTGGGGTTCGATTGGAAACCCAAACACTTAGCTAACTCTATCACCATCTCACTACTTCCCTCAGACCCATTCCCAGAGCTGGGAGGTGACAGGGCAAGTAAGGGCACTTGCTTGTGAATTCCATCCCAAGGAGCCCCGTGGTGCAAGGAGAAAATCCGAAAATTGTCCTCTGATCTCCTATACCTGTTGTGGCAGGCAACACACACACAATAAAATGTAATTAATTTTAAAATGTTTTTAAAATCCGCCTTTCCGGCGTGACGGCTTCCCTACGAGAACATGCCTCTCGCAAAGGATCTCCTTCATCCCTCTCCAGAAGAGGAAAAGAGGAAACACAAGAAAAAGCGCCTGGTGCAGAGCCCCAATTTCTACTTCATGGATGTGAAATGCCCAGGATGCTATAAAATCACCACGGTCTTCAGCCATGCACAAACAAAGTCTTGTGTGTTGGCTGCTCCACTGTCCTCTGTCAGCCTACAGGTGGAAAAGCAGGGCTGACAGAAGGATGCTCCTTTAGGAGGAAGCAGCACTGAGAAGCACCTGATTCAAGATGAGTGGGAACCATCCCAATAAACACATTTTGGATATATTAAAAAAAAATGTTTTTAAAATCCTCATTCCCATTTTCCAAATAGTCATGTTTATATCAAACATGTTGTTAGTATTTTGTGCATGGAAAGATGAAACATGCACTGCCAGGATCCCATTTAGAGTTTTATTGGGGAATCTGGATATCCAAGGAAGGGTGGGAGAAGGAGAAAGAAAGAGAGAAGAAGGAGGGGAGCAGAGAAAAAAGGGATCACTGTCCCTCTTTAAAGGAAGGGTGAGCACGTAGATACGCCCAGGGGCGTGCCCTGTGAGCGCACTCTGTGGGCGGGGACGTAATCGCAACCTGGCAACACTGGAAATGCGCGGCCGCGCCTAGGGGCAAACTAGAGTGATGCTCTGGAACATACAAACACATGTAGCCTTGGCTGGCCTGGAAATTCTTATATAGACAAAGCTGCCCTCCAACTCATAGATATCCTCACCGCATTGCCTAATAGATCCCAAACAAGAATTTCTTAGATAACTCCTGAAAAATTGAGCAGTTTGAAATCTAGCCGCAGAATGATTTCATAGAACATTGCATTTTGTGGGCACGTGGTAAAAGAGAAGATATGGACAGGATTTTGCTCTAGAGGAATACTGATGACCAGACATGGAGAGAACTGTAGTTGCCTGCATTCTCCACCTCACTGTAGTCTCTCAGAAAGAAGAGGAGAGGAAGCAGTTTATGAGTTGCAGCAGGGATTCCAAATATGTAAATGAACCCATGAATCAAGAAAAATTTACTAGCAATATATCATATAAATGATAAATATTTATTAAGGGGTTATATAAACACTCACTGATACAATTGAACCTTAAGACAATTTTTGGAGAGTTGAACCAACCCTATCTGCTCCCCGAGAAGGCAGGAACAAACAGGAAGAAGATTGGTATTCCTTGGGTCCCAATCGATTCTGGCCACGCCCATAGGAGTCCTGAACTCAGGAGCTAAGTGTCTGGGCTTCCCTAAGTAACACCTGAATCCCACTACATCTCTTCCTTTTGTCTAACTAAGAAGTTCTAAATTAGTTATAAGACTATGCATATAAAGGAGCTAGAGAGATGGCTCAGCAATTAAGAGCACTGACTGTTCTTCCGGAGGACTTAAGTTCGATTCCCAGCATCCACATGGCAGCTAACAACTGTCTGTAATTCTAAGATCTGACACCCTTACACAGTTATACATTCAGGCAAACACCAATTCACATAAAATTAAAAATAAATATTTTTAAAAGACTATATATAATAGGAATCATTATAAGGTAATGACTGTCTGGGGGAGGAAACGACAAAACATAAGCAAGGTCAAACTACAACTAAAAAACAACAAATATAAGGTATATCCTACATGTCTAGAGCATTGGTAAGTGGTGAGGCATAGTAATTACTTCAAAGCTGTTTATCTTGAATACTAACAATCCAACACCTGAATGTTCTCTGCTAAGATATGAGATGGTAGTAACCTTAACTGTCTAGTCTTCAACATCATCAAGACCTGAGATGGAAAGTATATTACCTGAAGGTTGAAAACACAAGATAGTAGCTTCCAAAATTTAGGAGAGGACAGTGACAGTCAGCTACCTGGATCGTCATCCATGGCTTTTCTGCACAGTTGAAGCATCCACCATTCTGGCTACAAGCCTATAATATCTGACAGATCTCTTCAGAAACAGGGAGTTTTTTGAGAAACCCTCTTATCCTGTCCAGGCAGGTTTCGGCAGTCTTTATCCTTCAGTCTGCTGGTCCGTATTGGACTGTGTGTGCATGACAGCAGTTGAGGTAAGGACAGTTCTTTGCCCAACAGACCATTGTCCACTTAGGAATACAAACTCCTAGTGGAGTGTTCTTGATGCTCAACACCATCTTGGTAAAGGAACAATGATGCCAGAAATTGTTGTGTTTCTCATGGCCAAATTCTGAATAACAGAATATTAAATGCAAAATATTTTAAGCAGAGGTAGAAGCATGTGCAAAATATGGCAATTACAAATTCAATTTGTATCAATATACAGATTACCTTAGACATATAAAACAATTTCAGATTTAAATTTGTATCAATATGCAAATGATCTCTCAATCAAACATATAAAGTGATTTCACATTTGTATCAATAATCAAGCATCTATACCAGTGCAAATTGTCTTTGGCTCATACTTGGCTAATAATTGTTTATAGGTAGATACAAAAATCTACCTATGTCTAGCCTATCTATTCCTCTTTCTCTTCTTTAAAAGGGATCCCTAAGTCTATTGTTCTACCTTCAACCCAATTTTTATTTATAACTATCCCATCAGAATCATAATCATCCATAACCCTCAGAGGACAGAACTTATCAGGAGAGGGGCAGAGTTTTTCATAAGGTTGCTTCCTGCAGAGGGCGGCTGCATCTCTTTGGGATCCTGTGAAAGCTAAGACAGTGGTTATATCCCAATGGACTGACTATAAACATTTATAACCATTCTCAGTGTACTGGGTAAATCCATCTGGAACTCTTGTTAAAGATGTGACATGAAGGATAATCATAGAAAACTGTCTTGTAACCATCCTGAATAGTCTATATTTCAAAAGCAATCACTGAGTGGTGTACACCAGGTGTTCTCTCTCTCTCTCTCTCTCTCTCTCTCTCTCTCTCTCTCTCTCTCTCTCTTCCTCTCTCGGATAGGGTTGTGGTGGGGTCCTCATCTTCTTTTTGGATGCTTTGGAGATTGCTTAGGAGAAATTGGTGTTTACAGTGGAAAACCTAAACATTATTAATATCAAATGAAGATTTTATGTCTTTTGCGTCTTCAGGCAAAAATTGTATGCAGAGAAGATTCTAAGGTTAGGAAGGAGGAAAAAGAAAGTTGAAGAACGTTCTAGTAGCTTGAGGTATCGGTGGGAACAGCTTAGTGGCATGGGGAGCCTTTACTAGAGCCTCAGCAGCTGGTTAAACCTGAACAAGATGATAGCCTCCCAACAGCACCGAGACTTCGTGGCAGAGCCAATGGGGGAAAAGCCAGTGGGGAGCGGGGCCGGAATTGGTGAAGTCCTGGGCAAGACGCTGCAGGAAAGCGGCTTTGACAAGATTTATGTGATTCTTGGCCAGTTTCTGGTGCTAAAGAAAGATGAGGACTTCTTTCGAGATTGTGGTGCCAACGCAGCAGTCCCGGGACAGCTTTGGGTGCCTTCGAGAATGGTGTGATGCCTTCTTGTAATGTGCTCTGGGGACTCCGTGACCCCCAGCCACAGAATCGCATCTCCAAAATCCGATGCCGGGCAGGGCTCCTCTCTGTCCTCTATGAAGGAAGAGATTACTGTTGTCTCACCCACCTATGTACTCCAGGGTCTTTGGGGAGTTCTCTCCCCTCGGCATTTGAACCTTTTTGGAATTGTTCCCCCTCCTTCCCTGCAGTTCCATGGCAACAGTCACCAGCTTTCCTGACTGGATGCTTGGACCCTTTCTCCCTCAATTCATGATCTGTGGGGTACCCTTTGGATCCTATTCTTTTGGAAAAATAGTTGCTGTTCTTATAAAGATTTTTAGATTAATAAAGTCGGTGGCCTTCAAAAAAAAGAGGAAGGAGGAAAAACACAGAAAATAGGATTAAAGATAAAATTACAATAATATTGGTCTGCACCAATTCATATAAAAAAATAAAATAAATATTTTTAAAGAACAGTCCTTCAAATCAATAACTGTAATAGGCCATCCCTTAGGTGTCAGGGAAGGCAGGGGATGCCAGACTGTAAAGAGGCCACGGGTTGAATCACCTTATTAATTGCTCTCAAATCTGTCACCACTCTCCACTTTCCAGATTTCTTGTTGACCAGAAATACTGGAGAATTCCATGGACTGGTTATTTTATTTGCATTGGTATGAGGGTGTCAGGTCCCCTGAAACTGTCACTACAGACAGTTGTGAGCTGCTATATGGGTGCTGGGAATTGAACAGGTTCTCTGGAAGAGCAGTCAGTGCTCCTAACTATGGAACCATCTCTCCAGCCCCACCTCTAGAGATTTTTAAAGCAAGGCTATCTCTATTTTTGGTTGGAATTCATTTATGACAGTATTCTTCCCTTGTAGAATTGGGACAAAGTAGGGTTGTGAATGCTAAATGAAGGGTAAAGTACTCACCAAGCATGCACAAGACCTTGTATTTGCTGGACATGGAAGAACACACCTATAATCCCAGCCCTTGGAAGGCTGAGAGTTCTAGGCCAGTCAGGACTGCATAGCAAAAAAAGGGGGGACAGGGGCTGGAGAAAAGAATGGCAGGTAGAAAGAAATAAAGGAATGAAGTAAGAAAGAAAAGGAAGAAAGGGAGAAAGACCCTGAGTTCAATTCCTAGCATCACAAAAGCAAATCTGGTATGGTGGTACATGTCAGTCACCCCACCACTTGGTGACTAAAGGCAGGAAGATCAGGAGTTCACAGTTGTCCTCAGTTACACAGCAAGTTAGAGGCCAGGATGAGCTACATGAGACCCTGTCTCAAAAACAAACAACTTGTCAGGTTAAACAAATACTCTTCCACTGAAATATGTACCCAGCCCCTGCCCAACCCTGTTGAGACGTGACCCAGGATGGCTTTGAACTCACTCAGCTCAGGCAGGCCTTGAACTCTTCATCTTTGGACCTCGGTCTCTTGAGTGCTGGGATTACATAGGGGCTATGGAATAATCCTTTTCTACAATATAAATGTGTATTAGTCTCATTGGTTAATAAAAAGCTGATAGGCCAGTAGCTAGGCAGGAAGTTCAGTGGGAAAACCAAACTGGGAATGATGGGAAGAAGAAGCCAGGGGAGTCAAGAGAGATGCCAGCCAGCTACAAGCAAGCAGGACATGTAAAAATGAGGTAACAAGCCATGTGGAAATACGTAGATTAATAGAAATGGGTCAATTTAAATGTAAGAATTTACTAGTAACAAGCTTAAGCTATCAACCAACCATTTATAAATAATATTAAACCTCTGTGTTGGTTATTTGGGAGCAGGAGGCTGAGACAGGAAAACATCTGCCTACACACCACATGTGCTCCACTATGGCCAGCCTAGTACTCTTGTTCTGGTTATTAAAATTCTAATAAAATCATCATGTGGTGACACGTGCAGAGAGCAAGGGAAGAAATTCTCCATCCTCTGAATGTGTGCACATGAACTTGTGCTCCTGTATATTTATGTGCACACACCATTCACACACACAACACAATAACATAAAGGGGAAAAAATCTAATAATTCTTATGACTTATAGGTCAAATCTTAGGTTTTATTGCACAGCTTTAATGCATTAGAATCCTCAAAGTCACCAATAATATATGATGTTACATCAAGGACAGATGAAACACTTCTTTGTGCCATTTAAAACCTAGAGCAAGCTGAGGCTGGATTCTCTACTTTGCTCTCCCTGTGTCTTCCATTAAGTATTTATTTACCTGTCTGTATTTACCGAGCAGCACAGAAAGCAAAGGACAAGAAGTCAGGGACACTTTATAGGAATCTTTAACAGAGTTTTACAAGGGATTAAATCACTGACTCCGACTGACCTGCCTGACCCGATAGCAAACAAACAAACACTGTCAAGCAATATCCAATACTGCTTCCAGTGTTTATGGTAGATATTCATTTTCTTTTTTTTAAGATTTATTTATTATGTATACAGTATACAGAAGAGGGCAACAGATGTCACCATAGATGGTTGTGAGCCACAATGCTGGGAATTGAACTCAAGACCTCCGGAAGAATAGCCAGTGCTCTTAACCTCTGAGCCATCTCTCCAGCCTGGATGTTCATTTTCTACGGCCACTTTCAGCCTATTTTCTGTTCCCAGCTAATGATCATCATAACACATGAGCATTATCCTGGGCCAGTGGCATGAGAGAGTACACAGTGTAAGATTGCGGCCATGCATTAGTTTAGGTTGTAAAAGATGATTACAAGGAAAATCTGCGGCCAATGAGGCTGGTTGTTATTTTGTTCTCTTAGGGATTAGTCTGACAGATAGGTCATCTACACAGTAGGCTAACACTCTTAAGTCTTTTTAAAATCATTGTTGTTGTTTTTGTGAGACAGCTTCTCACTATGTAGCCCTGGCTACCCTGGAACTCATTATGTAGACCAGGCTAGCCTGAAACTCACAGAGATCCACCTGCTTCTGCCTCCCAAGTACTGGTGTGATGGCCAAAAAAACAAACAAGCCCTCTATCTTATGCTAGATTTCCACCCAGATAACTATTAGCTGTTTTCTTTTTGACTCTAGTCCCTGGAAAATAAGTTCCCAGTAACTTTGACTACCCCACCACCTACCCAGATGTATAGCCCTGACCATCTACTTATTCTGGGTTTTTTTGTTTGTTTGTTTTTGTTTGTGTGTGTGTTTGGATTGGTTTGGCTTGTTTTTTTGAGACTTGGTTTCTTTAGAGCCTGTCCTGAAAGTCACTCTGTAGACCAGGCTGGCCTCCAACTCACCTGCCTCTGCCTCCCGAGTGCTAGGATTAAAGGCAAGAGCCACCACCTCCCAACAACTTGTTCAGTTTTCATTAACTGTTTTTTGACTTCTGTGATTGTCTTATGAAGACATTTGGGTTGCCTTGACTACCCAGTCTTGGCAGAATGAAACAGCTCTTGGCTTGTTCGTGCAGATACTCAAAGTCTCCTTGTGGTTTTCCCTTTTAGAAATTCTTCCATCACCTCCTCGCAGCAATCTCAAATCTGTTAGAGACTGTGGTCCTGTTAGCAGGCAGTCAGTAAATCTTTGGCTTATAATTGGATTGAGTCTATGATCTTTTCCCAAGGATCAGTATCTCCAAAATACTGGGATCCAAGGCATGCACCACTATGACCAGCAACATTGTTAAGGCCGTATTGTTGCTGTTTTTGCTTTTTTTTTTAAAAAAAACTTATTTATTTATTTATTTATTTATTTGCCTTGGTGTTTGCCTGGAACTGGAACTACAGACAGTTGTGAGCTGCCATGTGGGTGCTGGGAATCGAACCCTGGTCCTCTGGAAGAGCAGTCAGTGCTCTTAACCGCTGAGACATCTCTCCAGCCCCTGCTTTTGCTTTTTTAAGGCAGAGGATTTCTGTGAAACAGTCCTGGTTAACCTGGAATTCACTATGTAGACTAGGCTGGCCTCGAAAGACCCACCTGCCTCTGCTTCCCAAGTGCTGGAATTAAAGAGGCACATAACCCTTGCCTGGCTACTCTTAAATAGTAAGTGTATTACTACATTGGCCGTGTGGTCCAGCAAAGGTTCCAGTTTCTTAGCATATAAGACATATTTTCATCATAGTCCATTTCCACAACATATTTTAGCAAGCTAGATCTCTTTTTCCATTTCCATGTGTGGAATGCGTATGTGTGTATGCATGGCTGCATGGGTGTGTGTATGTGCACATGTGTATTTCTGCATGTGGAAGTCCAAAGCTGATGTCAGGAATCATCCTCAGTCACTCTTCCACCTTATTAATTGAGTCAGAGTCTCCTGTCAAACCCAGAACTTGCTGCTGGGATCCTCTGTCTTCACTATCCCAGGCTAGAATCACAGATGGATGGGTCCCATGCTCATAAGTGCATTTTTGAGGATCCAAACTCCACTTCTTACTCTTGCAAGGCAAGCTGTTTAATCACTGAGCCATCTCTCCAGGCCCCTAAATTGAGCTTTAAAAAAAAGGCAGGCTGGAGAGATGGCTCAGCAGTTAAGAGTACTGGCTGTTCTTCTAGAGGATCTGAGTTTGATTCCCAGCATCCACATGACAGCTAACAACTGTCTATAATTCCAAGATCTGATATCCTTACACAGTTATACATGCAGGCAGAACAACAATTCACATAGAATTAAAAGCAACTCAGCGGTTAAGAGCACCGTCTGCTCTTCCAGAGGACCCGGGTTCGATTCCCAGCACCCACATGGCAGCTAACAACTGTCTGTAGTTCCAGTTCCAGGCAAACACCAAGGCAAATAAATAAAATAAATAAATAAAGTTGTTTTTTTTTTTTTAAAAAAAGAATTAAAAGCAAAACAAATTAAAACAAAAAAGAAAAGAAAAAGAAAATCCGGGGTGGAGGGTGGGTAGCTGGAGAGATGGCTCAGAGGTTAAGAGCACTAGCTGCTCTTCCAGAGGTCCTGAGTTTAATTCCACCCACCACATGGTGGCTCACAACCATCCACAAAGAGATCTGGTGCCCTCTTCTGGCTTGCAGGCAAACATGCAGACAGAACATTGTATACATAATAAATAAATCTTTAAAAAGCCTGAGGGGGTGGGGTGCTGGAGAGATGGTTTACTGGTTAAGACCACTGGCTGTTCTTCTGGGGGAATCAGGTTCAGTTCCCAGTATAGCAGCTTACAACTGTCTGTAACTCGAGTTCCAGGAGATCTGACACCTTCAATGCACCAATACACATAAAATAAAGTTAAATAGGGCTGGAGAGATGGCTCAGCAGTTAAGAGCACTGACTGTTCTTCCAGAGGACCTGAGTTCGATTCCCAGCATCCACATGGCAGCTAACAACTGTCTGTAATTCCAAGATCTGACAACCTTACACAATTATACATGCAGGCAAAACACCATTTCACATAAAATAAAAATTTAACAAATAAATAAGACTTTAAAAATAAATAAAGTTGAATAAATTATTAAATATATATTTAGGAAGAATTTTTTAAAAGGGCTTGAGCAGGGCTGGAGAGATGGCTCAGAGGTTAAGAGCATTGACTGTTCTTCCAGGGGTCTTGAGTTAATTCCCAGCAACCACATGGTGGCTCACAACCATCTATGATGACATCTGTTTCCCTCTTCTGTATACTGTATACATAATAAATAGATCTTTAAAAAAAAAAAAGGCTTGAATACAGGGATGAAAAAAAAAATTCAGAGGGAAAGATGAACACAAAGAAAATATAGGTGTAGCAATCTTATTTGTATGTCTACCCTTGATAAGCCATGCTTATCATTCTTATCCTCTATATAGTTATTGTTAACTCTTCCACATTTTAAATTCTTTTTACTGTGTTTTTTTTTTAAATA
>PVIH01019378.1:15814-35676 GCA_004025045.1 Sigmodon hispidus | reverse complement strand
ATTGACAGTGTCCTTGGCTTTGCAGAAGCTTCCCAGCTTCAGGAGATCCCACTTATTGATTGTTGGTCTTAGTGCCTGTGCCACTGGTGTTATATTTAGGAAGTGGTGGCCTGTGCCAATTTGTAGAAGTATATTTCCCACTTTCTCTTCTATCAAGTTCAAAGTGGTTGGGGTTAAGTTGAGGTCTTTGATCCACTTGCAATCTTATTTGTATTTCCACCCTTGATAAGCCATGCTTATGATTCTTATCCTCTGTATAGTTATTGTTAACTCTTCCACATTTTAAATTCTTTTTACTGTGTTTTTTTTTTGATAAATACAAAATAAAGAAGGGAAAAAAAAGAAAAAAAAAGAATAAAGGGTTGGGAAAAGATTTTCCAGTCAAACGGTCCTAAGAAACAAGCAGGGGTTGCAATCCTAATATCTGACAAAGTAGACTTTAAGCTAAAAGCAATTAAAAGGGACCAAGATGGTCACTACTTATTCATCACAGGAAAAATTGGTCAAGAGGAGATTTCAATCTTAAATATTTATGCCCCTAATATAACGGGACGTAAATATGTAAAATAAACACTGCTAAAGCTCGAATCCCACATCAATTCTTACACTCGGATAGTGGGAGACTTCAATACCCCACTTTCAACCCTGGATAGATCAACCAGACAGAGCCTCAACAGAGAAATAAGGAGTATGAAAGAGGTTATGATGCAAATGGATTTCATAGATATCTACAGAACATTCCACCCAAAGGAAAAGGAATACACATATTTCTCAGCTCCTCATGGAACTTTCTTCAAAACTGACCACATAATTGGTCATAAAGCAACTATCAACAGATACAAAAAAATTGGAAATAATCCCTTGAAACATATCTGACCAACAGGGCCTAAAGTTAGAGTTCAACAACATCAAAACCCAAAGAAAGCCTACCAACTCATGGAAACTAAACATCACTTAGCTGAACCATCTCTGGGTCAAGGAAGAAATTAAGAAAGTAATCAAAGTCTTCCTAGAATTCAATGAAAATGAATCTACAATGTATCCAAACTTGTGGGACACAATGAAAGCAGTCTTAAGAGGAAAATTAATAGCGCTAGATGCCTATATGAAAAACCTAGAGAAACTCCATACTAGAGAACTAACAGCTCATCTGAAAGCCTTAGAACAATTAGAAGCAAACTCACCTAAAAGGAGTAGACTGCAGGAAATAATCAAACTTAGAGCTGAAACCAATACAATTGAAACAAAAAGAAAAATACAAAGAATCAAAGAATCTAAGAGTTGGTTCTTTGAGAAAGTTAACAAAATAGACAAGCCCTTAGCCAAACTAATCAAAAAACAGAGAGAGAGTGTTCAAATCAACAAAATCAGAAATGAAAAGGGGGACATAACAACAGAACCCCAGGAAATACAGAGAATTATCAGATCATATTTTGAAAATCTGTATTCCACAAAAATGGAAAACCTAGAAGAAATGGACAGCTTTCTGGACAGGTACCATCTACCAAAATTAAATGAAGATCAGATTAATTACCTAACCCTAACCCCAAACAGGCCTATAACCCTTAAGGAAATTGAAGCTGTCATTAAAAACCTCCCCAAAAATAAAAGCCCTGGTCCAGAAGGTTTCAGTGCCGAATTCTACCAGACATTCAAAGAAGAATTACTGGTGCTCCAGTGGCGCAATTGGTTAGTGCACGGTACTTATACAAAGAAGAATTACTACCGTTACTCCTCAAACTATTTCACACAGTAGAAACTGAAGGAATATTGCCAAATTCCTTTTATGAGGCCACAATCACCCTAATACCCAAGCCACTCAGACACAATAAAGAAGGAGAACTGCAGATGAATATCCCTCATGAATATTGATGGGAATATTCTCAACAAAATTTTGGCAAACTGTATACAACAATGCATAAAAGATATCATCCACCATGACCACGTAGGCTTCATCTCAGAAATGCAGGGCTGGCTTAACATACAAAAAAACTGTAAATGTTATATATCATATAAACAAACTAAAGGAACAAAACCACATGATCATATCCTTAGATGCAGAAAAAAGCCTTTGACAAAAACCAACACTGCTTTATGATTAAAGACCTGGAGAGATCAGGAATACAGGGAGAATACCTAAATATAATAAAGGCGATTTACAAGAAGCCGACAGCCAATATCAAACTTAATGGAGAAAAACTCAAAGCAATCCCACTAAAGTCAGGAACTAGACAAAGATGTCCTCTCTCCCCTTATCTATTCAATATAGTTCTCAAAGTTTTAGCTAAAACAATAAGGGAACAAAAAGAGATTAAGGGGATACAAATTGGAAAAGAAGAAGTGAAGCTATCTCTATTTGCAGATGATATGATTGTATACATAAATGGCCCACAAAATTCTTCCAAGGAACTGCTACAGCTGATAAACACCTTCAGCAATGTAGCAGGATACAAGATTAACTCAAAGAAATCAGTAGCCCATCCATACACTAGAGATAGAAGAGCTGAAAAAGAAATAAGGGAAACATTACCCTTCATAATAGCTGCAAACAATATTAAATACCTTGGAGTAACTATAACCAAAGAAGTAACAGACCTATTTGACAAAAAATTTAAATCACTGAAGAAAGAAATTGAAGAGGATATCAGAAAATGGAAAGCTCTCCCATGTTCCTGGATGGGTAAGATCAACATAGTAAAAATGCCAATTCTATCAAAGGCAATCCACAGATTCAATGCACTGCCCATCAAAATCCCAACACAATATTTTTTGGACCTTGAAAGAACAATACTCAATTTCATTTGGAATAACAGGAAAGCCAGGATTGCCATAACAGTCTTACAAAAGAACCTCAGGAGGTATCACCATCCCTGACTTCAAGCTATACTATAGAGCTACAGTAATAAAAACAGCCTGTTACTGGCATAAAAACAGACTTGTGGACCAATGGAATAGAATTGAGGATCCAGACATTAACCCAAAAACCAATGAACACCTGATCTTTGACAAAGAGGCCCAAAACATTCAATGGAAAAAGATAGTATATTTAACAAATGGTGTTGGCATAGCTGGATGGAAGTGTGTAGAAAAATGCAAATAGATCCGAGCCTGTCACCCTGCAAAAAACTCAAATCCAAGTGGATCACAGACCTCAACATAAACCCAACCACTTTGAACTTGATAGAAAAGAAAGTGGGAAATACACTTCTACGAATTGGCACGGGCAACCACTTCCTAAATATAACACCAGTGGCACAGACACTAAGACCAACAATCAATAAGTGGGATCTCCTGAAGCTAGGAAGCTTCTGCAAAGCCATGGACACTGTCAATAGGACAAAACGCCAGCCTACAGAATGGGAAAAGATTTTCACCAACCCTACAAGTGATAGAGGACTGATCTCTAAGGTATATAAAGAGCTCAAGAATTTGGAGCCCAAAACCTTGAATAACCCTATCAAAAAATGGAGTTCAGATCTAAAAAGGGAATTCTCAGCAGAGGAACTATGAATGGCTGAAAGGCACCTGAAAAAGTGCTCATCATCTTTAGCCATCAGAGAAATGCAAATCAAAATAACTTTGAGATACCACCTAACACCTGTTGGATTGGCTAAGATAAAAGGCACAGATGACAGCCTATGTTGGAGACGGTGTGGAACAAGGGGGACACTCCTCCATTGTTGGTGGAATTGTAAGCTTGTTCAGCCACTTTGGAATGCAATATGGCAGTTTCTAGAAAATTGAGACTCAATTTCCCCAAAGACCCAGCAGTCCCACTTCTGGGTGTATACCCTAAAGATGCACATTCACACTCCAAAGGTATTAGCTCAACTATGTTCATAGCAGCATTATTTGTAATAGCAAGAACCTGGAAACAACCTAGATGTCCCTCAACTGAAGAATGGATTAACAAACTGTGGTACATCTACACAATGGAATACTACTTAGCAGTAAGAAAAAATGATATTCTAAAATTCACAGGCAAATGGATGGATTTGGAGAATATCCTCCTGAGTGAGGTATCACAATCTCAGAAAGATAAGTAGGGGATCTACTCACTCATTAGTGGTCTCTAAACAAACAAACAAGAAAAAAAGCCAAGCATGCCCAAACGGCAAACTACAACCACTGAACATCTTGGGATCAGAAACACCCTGGACTGACCCTTCGGGCCCCACTCCAAATATAGGAACACCTGACTCACTCTTCAGGGAGGGTGGACAAAACTGGATTTAGCCAGGAGTGGAGACTGATCCAAGCATTATTGGGTCAGTGTGACCATAGGACTGTCTGCTCCCTGCCCAGGGAGGGGATGGGGAGTTGTGGAGAAGAAAAATGACCTGATGTGGTGGGAGGGGGAATGGACCTTGAATAAGGATATACAGGGATGGAAAAAAAATTCGGAGGGAAAGCTGCACACAAATTAAATATATGTGTAGCGATCTTATTTGCATTATCACCCTTGATATGTCATGCTTATGATTTTTATCTTCTTTATAGTTATTGTTAACTTTTCAACATTTTATATTTTACTGTTTTTTGATAAATACAAAATAAATAAAGAAAAAAAAACTGGCTTCGCAGAAAGAATGTTTTCTTATGGTCTGAGATTGGCTTCCTTAAGTCTTAGATCCCAACACTGTTTATAAACTTTATAATCTGTTTCCCCTTACTTGGGATATTCCATTAGTGTTTAAATGCAGCTTTACTGGTGATTAAGCCACTCCCTACCCATGCCTCTCTCCTACATTTTCCCCTTATCCCAGCTTAAACTTTTAGTCCCCAGTATCCCCTTTTTTGACATCACATCTGCTCTACTATCACTTCTTATCATATATGTAGTTGGAAAGTGAGGTAGTCGGTTTTGGTTAACCCATTCCCCACCACTTATATTTTTCAATCTTCCCTTATTTCTTACTGGTTAAACCTATCCATTCTGCATTCTATGTCCTTGTTTTATTTTATCTAAAACTCACTGGCCTCCTTCCATGATCCATTTTCATTTGAAATAGCCACTTAGGGGTTTTTTTTGACTTGTACTTATGCACAAAATTAAACATATAAAGCAACCCTAACCCTCTGTACCTCTAACCCTAACATAAAAACTGGAAATGAACATAGAGCATTTGTCTTTCTGGGCCTGGATTATCACAATATATATTTTCTCAGATAAATATTTATACCTACATTGTTTTTTCAGTTTAATGATACTCTTAGTAATTTTACTAAAGTAGAACACTAAAACTCTATATAGTTGTGACTTAAAATTAAAACGTTAAGTAAAATGTTCCCATTAATCCTAAAATCAGTACAAACTCTTGACAGTATTCCTTTATTTCTTTTTATTTCTTTTTGATTATTATGAATAAAGTAGTCACATTTTCTATCCTTGTATATCCTTATTCAAGGTCCCTTCCCCCTCCCACCACATCAAGTCATTCTCCTCCACATCTCCCCATTCTCCCAATGGGCAGGCCATCCCAAGGTCCCACAGTTCCAATATTGCTTAGTTCAACCTCCACACCTGGCAAATCCAGTTTTCTTCCCCCAAAATCAAGACTGAGTCAGGTGTTCCTCTAGGAGGAGTGGGATCCAAGGAGTTGTCCAAGATGTTTCCAATCCCAGGCTGTTCAGTGGTTGTGGTATGCAGCTTGGGCATTAAGTTCAATGAAAGGAAAAACATAGAAAGTCTGAAATATCATTATAAATTTAAGAACAAAAATGCATATTGGCAAATAATTGAGATAGTATATAGTCAAGAAAGTATCTGGGTTTTTGTGTCATATACCTTTAACACAAACACTTGAGAAGCCAAGGCAGGCAGATCTCTCTGAGTTGGGTTCAAGGCCAACCTGGTCTGTAGGTCAAGTTTCAGGACAGAAAGAGTTGTTACATGATGAAAGCCTGTCTTGAAAACCAAAACAATCAAAATCAAAAACGAAAAAAAGAAAAAGGAAAAGATTTACATCACCCAAAAAATAAGATTAAGAAATGCTCTGAATTTCTTGAATCTCCTTTCTTTGCTATTATGGTTTCAAGCACTATTTATTAATATTTTACAACAAAAAATAAGCACTTACAATAATTTTTCTGAACACAGTCACATTCATAAATGTTAAGAAATAGTATAAGCCTCAGTAATAATGACTTTGAAATGGTATCTATGGATGTTCATGATTTTCTAATGAAGAAAGTTGGACATTAATAAAAAATACTTTTATTTAAAATTATATAGTGAATTGAGATTATCTAATTGCACTATAAAATTATTATGATCTACAGAATAAGAGACCTGATACAAATTGTAATTTTTAAACCATGAGGAACTTTCCAACACCACCTTAATGTGTTGTAATTTATGTTCATTGTCCCACTAGTACAAATGGGATTTACATAAAAATGCCCATATGTGCTAAAGAGCAATCTTCCAAGAAATATTGAAGTTTTCAGAAAAAAATTTAGGGATTCTGACTTCTGAAGTAGAGGACATTGTCAATTCGCATGACATAATAAATGTGTTTATATCATGATTGCTTAGGTTTTCTTTTTAGTGGGAAGACAAGAAAATAGTATCATTTTGTTGAAAACACTCTGGGAATGCCCTAATGACTTTAGTTTTACCTAGGGTAGAATGTTATTGGTCCATGAGAAATATGTTCATTAAATCTTCAGCCAAAATATAATCTCTCAAGCATCTATTTAGACACATTGTCTAACTCAATGCACAATTGCTGTGACAGAAAGCCATGACCAAAATCAAGTTGGGGAATAAAGGTTTATTTGCCTTACACTTCCATATTACTGCTAATTATCAAAGGAAGTCAGGACAGGAACTCAAATAGGGCAGGAACCTGGAGGCAAGAGCTGATGTAGAGGTCATAGGGGTTGGGGTACTGCTTACTGGCTTGCTGTCATGGTGGGTCAGCCTGCTTTTTTATAAAGCTGCTATGGGACTATGCTATTTTACACTATAAATATTTGCCACTCACATTGGTTTAATAAAATGCTTACTGGCCAAGTAGTTAGAGAGAAAGTAGAGGAAGGGCAACCAGACTAGGACAATTCTTGGAAGAGGAAGATCATAGCAACAAATAGCATTGTTATATAGAGGATGAGGGATGAAAATGCTACACATGGCTAAATTGAAATAGAAATATGGGTTAACTTAAAGTATAATAGTTACCAAGTAATATGCCTGAGCCACAGACTAAACAGCTTGTAAATAATATAAGCCCTTCTATGACTATTTGGAACAAAGTGACTGTGCTGACCTCAGGGCTAAACTGGATGAGCCAGAAACTTCAGGCTATATAAAACCCAGAGCCACAACATTGTAGTTGGTTCATAGTAAAAATTAATGGCTAAAGCAATAGAACTACAAATATAACTTGCATCAGTAAAGGCACTTGCTTTATCTTTTATAAATGTAGAAGCAGAAAAAAATAACAGGACTGGGGATTTGAAATAATCTCAGAATATGCCTAAATCTGTGTGTTCATAGTTATGAAAAGAACAGCACTTGAAGCAAATATTAATTGAAACCTATTTCCTAGGAAGTTTGTGAGCCTTGTGTACATCAGGAACATCACATTGCATTCAATCATTGGTATGCATATATTCATAGGTAGGCTCTAGTTGGACAGATGGACTCATTAGTTTCTTCCTTATCACACACCCAGAACATCTGGATATTGAGCTTTAAAACAACACAATGGACAGTAGAATGAACTTTTAAATATCTTTGCTTTCTGAAAGAAACATGCTTTTTGCTTAAACAGCATGGTGCTAGCAGTGCCAATGGGTTGTTTTAAATAAAATATGTAAGAAAACACTGCTTGGAACACTGCATTTAGGGTAGTATGTGTTCATCACAAATAAGAAGTAAATAAAAGCTTACAAAAATAGGAATTGTGCAAGCTAAGTGGACATCTCAAATACACTTAGATTTCATAAATAAGAGAAAAAAGTATGAATAAATTGAAACAAATCAGAACAGAATTGTGTGCATTATACACTTCACAAATGGGGATTTGAACCATCATTTCAACAATGTAATTCATTTTTAAAAGCGTAGACAAAAAACAGAGCACCCATATATCTTTCATACAGTTACAAACTTTTCTCCACATTGTTACTGACAATGTCCAAAATAATTCCTTTGAGCATTTCTTTATGATAATGAAAGGTAAATGAAATCAATCTAAATTTAAACATTTTCTATTTTTACAAAGGCAAATGTGTATATTTTTAACAAGCCTTTCTTATGGGGAGAAGAGAGAGTGACCAGGAGGGAGAAGGGAGTTTGAACAAGGGGATACATAGACAAAAAATATGACTTTATTCATAATAAAAATATAAAACAATCTATTCTCTAAATCTTCATTTTATAAGTCCCAGATGGAAAAGCACACAAATAAATGCCTAAAACAATTAGATAGATAGATAGATAGATAGATAGATAGATAGATAGATAGATAGATAGATGATAGATAGATAGATAGATGATAGATAGATAGACAGATAGATAGATAAATAGATAGATATACTCACGTATATTGAAATCCAGGGTTGCTTTCTTTTTAAATATACTGGTATTATCACATGCAAAAGGCAGACATTAAAACTCCCTTGTATGCTCTCGTTTCATGTTTTCATTCTCCTTCTCTCTGGTTTTACTCCTCTGAAAGCAATGCTACAAAGAGGAACTTCAGATAAGTCTCACCAGCACAGTCCCATGTTAAAACACTGTTAATTCCCCTTCAGCTCTTCTTTCCTGCTATCGTCTATAGTTACCTCTGCCAGATGTAATTTTGCTATTGGATAATCTGATTTACTGACAACATACACTACCTTAAAAATAGGAAGTGCTTAGGTGACTAGTGGCCAAATTGCACATGTTCTTTTGGTTAAAATTAAATATGAGTCTAAATTTAGCCTTTAATTACATTTCCTTTCTTTCCTCTAAGGAAAAAAATCTATACCATCTCTGGAGGGAGAGGAGAAAGGAAAAGAAAAAGTCATATTTTGTGACTTACTACTCTGGAAGCATCAGAACTAAATATCATTTAGATTTTTTTCTATTATTTGTATTAATGAAAGTTATATATCCTCTGAATTTTCAATGACCATAAAATGGTTAATGCCTGTTTTAGAAAGCAGATTGATCTCAGAATTTCAGACCTTTATCCAACTACTAATAGAAGAATTGAAATTAGTCTTGTATGGATTGTGAAGAAACTATTGTATACAGGGTTTCTCTATCATAACAAGAACTTGGGCTGGCTAAAGGGCATCTTAATTTCCAGGATGAGAATGAATCTCAATAATGTAAAAATTAAACTCACTAAAGATAAGTAAATTGTTTTCTGTCAAAATAGAAGTGAAATGTTTTCCTTTAAAAGTATTCAAGCTAACCACTGTTTGAATGGTCCTCCCTAAGAAGATGTCTGTCATTTTCTTTCTTCATTTTGGCAATAGCCCCATAGAGACCACATTATTCAATCAGTATTGCTCTGTCAAATAAAATACGTGTCCAGATTCAACCATGTGCTTAAACAAGCAAAACTAAGTATTAAATTTCAGTGTTCTGTACTTTAAGAAATACTTTTAAAAGTGGAAAGTTATTCATTTTATGTAGTTTATTTGTTTCTCTGGAGCCTCCAAACCTATATAATGTGTTGCATGTCAAAAAGCTATTAAAATACATTTGTTGTTATATCTTTGTAGAGAACAATATAGGTAATGGCATAAATTGAAATAAGCAAGCATCTTTTTCTAAACAGAGATACAGAGTATTGTTCTACTGTTCTAGGAATATGTTTTTGTCTTTACATTGTATGACAGTAAGCAAAAATTATAATTATTGAAATAGTTTATATAATTATACCACTCAAAATCAGTATTAAATATTTAAAGCAAAATATCTATTAACCATACTATAAACACATCTTCTATCCTATGAAAAGAAAGATCAGCACAAGTCAGCTCATTGTAATGTACTCAGACAAGGGCTTCTGTTTTCTGAGATATCATTACCTGATCAAGAATCCCAAGAAAAGAAACTCAAGGGTCTACTTTCTACTTATGTTAGTGTTCAGAGCTAAGAAAATGGCTCAGTTGCTAATGTTTGCTATGTAAGACTGAGAAAAGTAGTTCAGATCTCCAGTATCACTGACAACAACATTTTAAAAACCTCAAAAACAAAAACAAACAAAAAAAGGAGTTAGGCACTATGTCATCAGAGAATGTAAGATTCTGAAGATCATTGCACTATTGGTCTAGCTGGATCCATGAGCTTCAAGTTCATTGAGTGTGAAGTAAAGAATATACAACAGAAGAAGACACTTCACATCAAACTATAGTGCCTATCCATACTCACATGTATACACATAACTGCTTGCACAAGTGTTTTTACACATGTGCTTGTATGCATACAGGTACATAAACACACTCATACTCACCAATGAGTGTTCAGCTAGGGGGTGATTCTTTTCCATAATATGTCCATTTGCAATTCTGGCAATTATATATCATCAATTCTATTTTATCTAATTTCAGTTTTCGGCAAGGCAAAACTTCCTATCCTTGCTATTGGATTTACATCACACTGTTCATCTTTTATATTCTACATCCATAGTCTATTACACGGTTATAATCATATGCTACATTCAGCTATCTACATGTTTATGTTTAAACATTTATTCTCCATAATATCTGACATAGTTAGGGTTTCTATTGCTAGTCTATTGCTAAACAACATGGGAGGAAAGCATTTATTTCAGCTCACATTTATAGTCCAGTATAAAATGCTATGAGGTAAGAAACTCAAAATATGAATGAGGAGACAGAAAATGACAAAACAAAGAGAGGAACAATGATTACTGATCTTTTTTTGTGGCCTCTTCAGCCTGCCTTTTTATACAACTCAAGATTAACTGTAAACAAGATTCACAGTGGACAGGACCATACCATAACAATCATCAGTCAAGAAAATGCCCCACAGCCTTGCCTGTATGCCAATCTTATGGAGCATTTTCTCAGTTGTATTTCTCTCTTGTCATATAATTCTAGGGTTCTGTCAAGTTAAAAAAATAACAATGCTTTTCTTTTTTGGTTTCACTTAGAAACCAATTAATCATATAATCATTAATAATGCCCACCTGATTTTTATGTAGTGTTTATTTATGTATGTTAATGCACTCATGCATGTGTATGTTTTGGTATGTGTGACCCTCTTTTTCTGTGTGCATCTGGAGATTAAAGGTTAACAGCTGTATATTTCTTGTTCATCATCCATACTTTATTTTTTTTTAAGAAAAAGTCTCTCACTGATCCTGGATTTTTCCATTGGGCTAAACTGGCTATGCAGCAACTTCCACACATCCTCCTGTCTGTCTTCCCAGTGCTGAGATTAAAAGACTGAAAAATGCCTGAGTTTTATGTGGAATCTGAGAACCTGAAATTACACATAAGGTACTTAATGCATTGAGCCATCTTCTGAGAATCCAAATATTAAATTTAACAAAAGAGAATTTCTTTTTTCTTATAAGATTTGGCTTTATCATGTTTGTATATAAATAAGATTTTTAAAAAATTTCTGGAACTTATCCATACCTGTGGTTATTAACTAAATGCCATTATTGAGAGATTCTAAGTCTTCTGGATGTATATATGTCCTTGGTATAAACCATCTAGAATAAAATACGGTATATTAGATTGTTTAAATGAGTAGATTTTAGCCTTTAGTTTACATACAATAAATTGTGTTTAATAAATAAATACTAGTCAAAGTAAAAGATGGGTTCTATATTTTTGTGCTAATAGGAAACATTTTGTAAAATTCACATATAAATGTCATAGATTGGTTAAGAAATTAGCTCTAAATCAGACAAATTTTATAAGGTACACCAGCAATTTCTTTATGTTGTGAAGATTTATCAACTTCCAAGACTTTCTGCTATGTTCTTCTTCCATTAATAATCCTCAAAGTATGACCTTTAATATAAGAAGTCTTTATTCATCATTCTGTAAAAGACTATGCATTGAAGCTTCTTTGGCATTGTTCAAAATTTTTGATGAGTCACACAAATATTATTATTGAAAGCAGTTAAATTGACAAGCCTTATATATCTCATCTTCTCATAAGCTACTATAAATAATTATTCAGTGAAAATGTATAACTATAAGCAAAATATGCTTGCTATTGTATTTTCTTTGTAGTAGATAACTTATTCCCATGCATGAGCAAGAACTACTACTCCAATAAATTCCTATAGAGAAACTTTGAGACTCTTAATGCTCAGTTCAAAGAACTCATGAACCACTTGAATGTCTGGGACTTATTTGGATTCATCTAAAATTTCGGTGTGCTTCTTTATCTATAGTATTTACTACTTATTAATAATCTGTTAGATTATTTGCTATAACAAAATTCTATTCATTGTCATAGCTTCATTTCTAATGAAAATACTTACAGGTACATTTCAGGCACTAAAGGAAAAAAAAACAATGTCTACAAATGAATTCATTGGATTTATGTGTAAAAAGATTTGTTTACTTAAATGAGCACTTCACATTTTAAACAGATATGACTGATCAAATTCTAGTTTTGAATGCCCCAACTTGAGAGGCTCCAAAAAATTTTAACCTACCAACATATGTAAACATTAAAATATATAGATTAGACAAAGATGTATAAAGAAGAGATAATCTATTTTTCCATTAAAAATATAATCTGTGTACTAGAGAGATGGTGAGCTCGTAAAATATTGCCACGCAAACCTGAGAGTCAGAGATAAATCATTAGACCCCCATATAAAAAAAAGACAATGCTGCAGAGATTGAGGTATCCCTGAGCCAGGAATCATGCTGGCTAGCTTGTTTGATTTAATCACGTGCTCCAAGATAATAAAAGACCACATCTTACAAAAAAAGGTACACATTTTATAAAAAATTAAAATTGAAGTTGATAACTAAATTAACACATAATTCAAAAGCATTGACCTTTTTGTTAAATATATTTCTGATCTTTGTGATTAAATAAATTGTTTACATTCACACACATAGTGAACTGCAAAACATAGACTTTTTCTCTTTTTTATTATGAATAAATAAAGTCTCATTTTTTAGACTGTTTAACTTGACAGAAAGCACACACAGAAAGATTCCAAGTTCAAAGTCAGTCTAGGCTCAACAGTCACCCTTGTCTCAAAAAACTTGAAATAAGTAAAACCTGAAATAAGTTCATTATAACTTATTGAACTAGACCCTCTGAATCATGCTCACAATTGTGTGGATTGATCTTTCTGTGATGCAATAGGACCAGGACTAATCCCCAGTACATGAAGTGCCTTTTTGGAGCCCTTTCCATATACTGGGATGCCTTAATCAGCCTTGATGTAGAGGGAGAGGCTTGATCTTCTCTAAACTTGGTATGCCATCCTGTGTTGACTACTTAAAAGAGTCCTTACCCTCTTTGAGAGTGGATGGGGTGGAGTGAAACAGAGGTGAGAAGGAGCAGGAAAAGAAGAGAGAGGGGGATCAATGGTTGGATGTAAAATAAAATTTATCTTAAATAAATAAAAAAATTAAAGGCCTTAATGTTTTGGATGAACACAGAAAGATAACATAGAGTCATGGTTGTGATATTTAACATGTATCTTACACACTGGTTTTTGAAATAATGTAGGTTTAATTTATTAAGTGGAAATAATAGTCTTTCCCCAAGTCATCAGCAGAGAAATTTCCAAACTGCATGCTTTGTAAAGTATAATATCTGTTATACTTTAAAATTTGGCTTTATCATGTTATACATATAACTCTAGCCAATTTCCCATTTTCCTTAAATATCTTATCTTTACTTTTCTGCATTTTATGTTTGACTATATAGACTAAATTAAAATGTAATATGATAAACTTCCCAACTTGAAGAAAATTGGTGCTAGTTCTAAAAATTCTCAAGGAATAATAAATTTATCTACTTAATACTTTTAAGATTTTAGAGATGTGAAGCAAAAATGTTTAGATGAACACCATTTTGTGTGTATCTATATGTGCTAAGAGGGACTGAATATTGATCCAGCATTCCCTTTTACCACATGTGTTCCCTCCCAACTACTGCTGACTCATTCACATAATTTTTCTTGTTACTGATTTCAGAACACTCTTTCTACAAATGCAAGCTAAAAGATCCCCCATCTCTATCAATTTAAACTATATTCTAATACTCTTCCTATCTAGACTTTTTATTATTATTTATTGCTTCTTTACTAGGTATTGCCTGAATCTTTACCCAGAGTTAAACTACTTCTAAACAGGACTTCCTAGTTTATCTACAATCATGGCTACCTACTGCATTGTCTTTAAAGTTTCTTATACCAGCGGGTTTGACACAGGAAAAGTAAGCAGAATTAGCTAAAATGATTTGACAAAAAAAAAGTACATAGACTTCTGAAATTTAGTTAAGATGGTATATAATAAGTCGTAGGACAGGTTTTTCTAAACTGTATGGATTGATAAACTACCTCAACTTTGTTATTGGGAAGACTGAGTAAGATAATTATGTATATAGCAAGAGAATACAGTAAATTATCAATATTAACAAACCTCAGTTCAACTAGGGAAGGCATCCTTGTTAAACAGTTAACTTTGGTTACTTAGGAAATATCTTAGTCAAGTCTGAATGTAGTATGTGAAACACATTTGGATAGTTATATGGGCAGCTAAACTTTCTCACTGATTCAGTAAATAAGTACCAGCCTGTACAGTGCCTTCTATGTGGCATATACTATAGTAGGAATGAAGTTTCAACAAAACAGAACATAATGTTTTATATTTAAATGTATTGTGGATGTAATGATTTAATTTCAATCACTCATCTTACTTTATGCATAGTTGTCAAAATTGTGTGACTTTTTCTGATTTGCAAAATAGAATTCAGTCTGTATCTTGAACTCAACAGTATTTGTTCAAATTATTGTATTTATTGCTTTATTGTTTTGAGTTATTGCAAAATTTAAAACAAGTGCTTGAGGTAAAACCACCAAATAATAAATAAATATATGTATAAAAGTATTATAATTATCAGACAAAAACCATAAAACATGCATCTATAAATTAAATGATGACTGTAAAGCATGAAACTGGCTGCCACCCCCCAAGCTGTAGGCAGTCAAGCCAGCTCTCTAGAAGTTTCTGATGTTCTTGACTCCATTCCCCAGAAGTGACACAACTGGCCTGACTGTGAGAATCTTTACTGGCTTTATAATAGTTTTATAATCCATGTTTTATTATTTTTAAAGTTTTGTCAAAATAATCATATACATTGTTAAAAATAAATACAGCCAATGGCTTTCTGTCTTTCTACAGAAGCAACCAAAAAAAGATTTAAAACAGACAACTACCTTACATACAAATTATATTTCTATAATTTAGGTTAAGTGTATAGTTATTGTAATCTCTGTTAGTTCCCTCAGGTATGTTTGACTTCTGGATCAGTTTCTAAAGTGTTGTGACAGTTGATTGGCCACTAATTTTCTCCAAATTATGTGTGTGTGTGTGTGTTTTTAATGGTAAGCTAGCCTTGGCTTGGGCCTTTGACACATGACACAGACATAAGCACTGAAGACAACATGGAAGAGAACATTCTACTAATGCAAGCAAGTCAAGATTAATCTAGAATCAAATGTAGAAGCAACTTGAGAAGAGGGTAATTATTTGAAATTGATATTCTACTATTATATATAGATCCTCTGAACTTTAAGTGCATAAGAATCTGACTAACCTATATATACCACTAATCCATATTGGGCATAATCATTTTTCAGTTCCATAACAGCTTGGTGACCTCAGTTCAACAGCTAACCACATTCCTCATTGTTTAGCAACATACATAAGTGTTAATCAATCTTGAAATGTCATTGCTTTTAGGAAGTAAATTCTGTTCCTTGTGCCATATCTGAGAGTAGTGAACCTTCATGGAAGTTCTGGATTACATCTTCTAGTTTTTCATTCCATTTTTTTTCTCCTAAGTCTTCTGCATGCATACTTTTATAACTGAGCTCAATCAAGTTATTACAAGCAAAATTATATCCAAATTATTCAAAATAATAAGAATAATGAAATAGAATTGATGGAAATACCTTGTTTGTTCAAAGTTAATGATATTAAACTGAAGTCCTAAGAGTTTCAATTAGATAATTGGAGATACTGCCTCAGTATTAGAATGTAATATAATCTTACTAAGGATATGAGTGTGTGTGTGTGTGTGTGTGTGTGTATTTGATATAGTGTGCTATGGGTTGGTCTTTATGATGTGAATATGTGTTACTACATTGGTTAATAAAAAAAGCTGCTTTGGTCTATGGCAAGATAGAATATTCCCAGGCAGGAAATATATAGGGAAAAGAAAGGTGGGGCTGGGAAAGACTTTGTGAGATGTCTGAAAGATCAAGATGTAATGGCACACAGGTAAAACCAGAAGACATGGAGTGATGCATACATTAATAGAAATGGGTTAATTTACAATGAATGAGCTAATTAGTAATAAGCCTGGGCCATAGACCAAACAATTTATAATGAATATTACGCCTCTGACTTCAGGTGCCAGTGTTTGGCAGAGAAGTTTCTGTCTACAATGTTGTCTTAGGAGAGGAAACAAATTTACCACTTCTAATATTTCTACATGGGTTCAAATCCTGTAAAAATAGGTATGCAGAAATAAAAGTTGCTTGTCATCCATTCTGATACCATGGGAAACATAGAGAATCTTTAATTATCATTTTTAGATCCACACTTATTAAGACCTCCAGTCACTTCTATAAGTATAGTACAAATAATCACTTTCAGTTTATCCAGGTGGAGAATTTCAGCTAAAGCTTAGATAAAATTTTCTTACCTTATAGTATGTCATAAGTTGGGTGAAGGTAAAACTTAAATCCTCAACTTTATTTTTGAGTCTGTCTAATCTTCTCTGTTTACTTGACAATCCAAATTCCCTTTGCTTTCCTTTGCCATCACCCAAACTTCTTTTCCATGTCCCTGCTGAACACTGCAGTGGACTCATTTAGAAAAATAAACACAGTACAAAAGGAATTCCCTACCACAAGCCATTGGTCCAAACTGAATGACCAAGTAAAGTTTACTTCATTATTTTAAATAACCAAGAGAAAAAATGTGTGTGGAATTTCTATACTTCCTACACCTGAAAACATATAGGTTAGTGAAGGGTTAAAATAACAGATTTCAATTTTTGTTTTTACTATATTTTTGTGGGAGAATAACTAGAGAGAAATACAGAATCAAATATCACCATTGTCCATTCACAAATATTCAATAAATGGCCTTCATCTTCTTCTAGATTATTCTGAATCAAATCATTTATCAGCACCTTTCATTCTTGGATTAGCAATGGCTAATGTTATTTATCATAAGGGAGAAGCCAGTCTGCCTGTGCCAGATCCAGGGGGTTTCTTTTTGCCAGTTAAACTTCAAGACTGAATTACTACTTTTTTGGTACCTGCAAAACATTCTGAATATAACATTCTGTCATCCTTAAAGCAGCAAATGGAAGTCATTTAAACCAGATGAGCAGCAAGCTAGAGATTTGGCATACCTACAGCAGAGGGCACACAGCTCCATGTACCTATTTCAAGAAAATGAAGAGTGGGTGGCCAGAAGAAAAAAAGGCTCTCCTCATCTAACCTGCAATTTAACATCTGTGACAAATTACTCCCAGCATTGCCCTCAGAATTGTTGTATCTACCATCAGTCTCCAGGGGAGACTGACCACCTGAAGTAGATCAAAGGGAAAACTCAAAAGCATGAGTTCTGTAAGACAACAGCAACCACATCACTCTGAAAAATGCTTAATTTCTTGATACAAAATGAACAGTCTACTTATTTACATTAGACAATTTGACCTTTACAAGGCATCACCTATTATGAATACTAAGTATCAAAATTGGTGTATTTCTACATTTGTATGTAATGGAGACTCTGTGGTCCATATGTATTCTTGCATAAGTTTATGAATATAAACACAGATATTAATGTGATTATTTTAGCAATTTGATAAAAGGAAGTTCTATCTTCTAAATGGGCCTTACTGATAAAATGATCTACTCACATTCTTCCAAGAGTCCAAATGCCCCATAAGCCTAAACACATACAACTAAATCACTAATTTATCAGTTATAGTAGCTACTTTCTATTTGACTATATAATTATGTATCATATTTATTAGCTAATTGGAGAATTGAGATATGGGTAAATTGTTCTTCACATTTGAGTTTTATACATTATTAAAAGAATTTGCACTATGTTTTATCAAAACTACTTGAAATTCTTTGGAGTAAAACATATATTTTAATTTCTAAAATTTTGTTTGTGTTTCTTTCCAATTTTTACTTTGGTTGTTTATAAGGTATGCTTTTTTTCAATTTGTATATCCTGAACTCAACATCCATAGATTGTTTCATGTGTGATCACTCACTTGAAACTCAAGCTCATTCAGCTGTGCAATGAAAGGAGCTAAGGGAGACCTCAAGAAAATGCTCTTGCAATCGCCTCCCAACACCAAGATGCTCTGTCTCCTATCCTACCAATATCTGGAATTGATCTCTCCACCACCAAAGTGCTCAACCTCTACCTTTCAAGTGGAAGCAAGCCTAGCATCCTCTTTTAGGCACAAGAGTCTGGAATCTCTCTACTCAGAATATACAAAGAATCTGGTGCTTCATTGCCAACTGTAAACAATATCACCTTTATTTCTCTGCTCAGATACCATATTAGCCTGTAGAAAGATCTTCTCCCTCTGCCCTTCCATTTTTTAAGCTTATTTCAACACCAAGGTAAGATATATTTTTAAAATAAAGGTAGATCACATTACTCCTCTACTGAAACTGAGTAACTTCACTAAAATTAAAGGCCAAATTGATTCTAGTGCTTCAACATATATGAAGGATTTGGTTTCTATGACCTTTGTCACTTTACTAATGAACTATCTCTTTCCTCCATTTTGTTCTATTCTTTGAAAATACAGTCCTGCTACAACTGAAGCTATTTGTCCTTACTATTCATTGTCTGCGAGTTTTTTTTGTTTTTGTTTTTGTTTTTGTTTTTGTTTTTTTTCTTAACTGATGTTCTTATAAATACCTCTCTCACTTTCTTCAGGGATATATAAAATGGTAAGTAGTTGCAGAAGAAATCGTCATTATCTACAGCTCGAGCACCAACCATCTCTGATATACTTTTAAATGTGAGAACTTACCACAAGACAATG
The DNA here is from genome assembly GCA_004025045.1 of Sigmodon hispidus. NCBI lineage: Eukaryota > Metazoa > Chordata > Mammalia > Rodentia > Cricetidae > Sigmodon > Sigmodon hispidus. The sequence continues at coordinate 16,397 of PVIH01019378.1, read as the reverse complement.
GCAACTTGTATTTTTTAATATTTGTCATTTTGATTACATTTTAAGTTATTTCATGTAGTGTGGTGTGTGTGTGTGTGTGTGTGTGTGTGTGTGTGTGTGTGTGTGTGTGTTTCTGGTGGAGGGAGGTATGCACTATCACTGAGCATGGTGAAAGGGGAGAACTTGAACAAATCACCTATCTCCTTTCATATGTAGGGCCCAGCGATCAAACTCAAGAGTTAAGTGTGACAGGAGTCACCTTTACCTTTATCTCTTCATTTGTCTCTGCTGAATGCATGCTTATCTATTTATTTATATATTTACTTATTTATTTTTATTTATCTTCTGTGTGGTTGTAAAAGCATAGAGAATGTGGCTTAAAAGAGTTAAATACAGCTTGTCTCATGATTTTTTTTTGAAAGGAAATCATTTTTTTTAACTCTTTTTTCTAACACACATATATCAAGGGCTTTTTTCAGGTATTGGGTTAGTAATGGAAAACTTTGGTGAATGAGGCAACTTTCTTCTTGATGCAGTCCTCAGGCTTTTGCCAATATATAGAGCAATTTCTCTCTCTCTCTCTCTCTCTCTCTCTCTCTCTCTC
>PVIH01019378.1:0-15714 GCA_004025045.1 Sigmodon hispidus | reverse complement strand
CCCCAACTCCATCCTCCCATCCATTCCCCAAGGAGGGCAAGGACTCCCAAGGTGAGTCTGTTTAGTATGGCTTATCCAGTTGAGGTAGGTACAAGTCCCTCCCCACAGTATCAAGACTAATTAAGGTGTTCCTCTATAGGAAATGGGCTCCAAGAAGCCAGTTCATGCACCAGAAATAAACTCTGGTCCTACTCCAAGAGGCTCCACAAACTGCCCACACCCTTAGACTGTCTTGTGCATTCAAAGGGTTTAGTTTCGCTCCATGAAGTTTCCTCTGCTACTATTTCAGGGCTCCCATAGCTCCAGTCAGCCATCTCTGTGGGTCTCCTCCTCGTGATCTTGATCCCATTGGTCATATACTCTGTCTTCCCTCTCCATCTGAATCAGAAGCTTGACCTGCTGCTTATCTATACATCTCTGCTTCTGCCTTCATCAGTTGCTGGGTTATTTTCTCTTCTGTTGGGGTTCTCCAAAGTAATTTGATTTGTTTGAACCTGTACACATTAATCTTTCATTATAGTTTATTATATACCAATGACTATTATTTAGAAAATGTTTAGTAAAACAGTAAAAAAGAAGACATTCAACAACATGTACACTATTAACTGCTGATGGAGCAATCCTTTTATTTCTATGCTGTCTTTTTCTCATTGTAGCTATACAAATTGCTTCTGTGAGTGTAACTTTAGTAGAACAATAGCATAACTGATACCTATAACTATTGCATCAATCTCATGGGCAACATTTCATGAGGCAAAAGTGATTGCTCAAATAATTCCTTAAAGTTCAACGAAATTTAAAATTGGGGGGGCACATATTTAGGAGATGACTTAGTTTCATTATCTATGCACCTATCTCTACTTCCAGATTCAAGATTTGTTCTTCAAGGAGCCAGTGTTTGATTCCTGATTAATCAAGTCCAAGTCTCATAGTTTAAATTGCTGTAAGGCTGTCTATTCAAATGCATGTCATAGCCAAAGCAGCTCACCTCCAATGACTGGACAAGGCCACCACAATGCATACTACTTCCTCTTTCATCCCTTCTCTTCATCCACCTCCTTCTCCTTCTCATTTCTCCTCTCCAACCTTTCTTCCTCCTTCTTTATATTTTTTGCTGTTCTGATTCTGTTATGCTTTGAATGTGAAATGTCCCTCACAGGCTTATATATTTGATCAGTTGATCCCTAACTGTTGCCACTGTTTTGGGAGGTTGGGGAGCCTGTAAAAGGTGAGACCATGCTATTAAAATCATGTCAAATGTAGTCAGGCTTATAAGTATAGCTATGCCCTGGCTCCATAGACAGGGACTCTCTGACTTCAAGTGCATTGAAATTTAGACCGTCAGCAAACTCCTATACCAAAGCCAACATCCCATCCATCATTCATGCCCGAGCCATAAAGCTGTAAGCTAAAAATAGTTCTTCTTCTTAAAGTTGATTTTTGTCCTATACTAGCACATAGAAAGTAAAAAAAAAAAGTAATTAAAATCTTAGGTTCTGTGGGTTTAAAGATCCTGCTTATCATTAGCTCAACTATGTTCATAGCAGCATTATTTGTAATAGCAAAAACCTGGAAACAACCTAGATGTCCCTCAACTGGAGAATGGATTAACAAATTGTGGTAGATCTACAAAATGGAATATTACTCAGCAGTAAGAAAAAATGATATCGTAAAATTTACAGGCAAATGGATGGATTTGGAGAATATCCTCCTGAGTGAGATATCACAAACCCAGAAGCAGGGGATGTACTCATTAGTGGACTTAAACAACAACAACAAAAAGATGTCATTGTATACAAGACCAGACCATAACTAAATGACATGGTGCTTCACTTTTGTATTCATGGCCTCTGGCAGGGGTGTGATTGAGGAAGGTCTCGTTTTCTTTAAGAGACTGGACACAGGAAGTTTAGTTATGCTCCAGTAACTAAATGAGCATCATAATTGGGATTTTTTTGTAAATGGCAAGATAATAAGAGTGGATATGAAACTGAGAGGATTGATAACTGTGTTTGTTTGGATACATGATGTTAAACCACCAACTAATAAAATTAGTTTAAAAAGGAAAATAAAAGATCCTGCTTATCAGAAGAATGTTTCTACTATGGAATACAGGAAGAGCCCTATGAAGTCTTTCTCTCTGACTGACAATTATTACTCTGGGCTTTTAATGCTAGTATATATAAAGTGAAGAACATGGTAAGATTATCAATACTGGATCCAGATCACAAGAAGTTAGAGAGTGATTCCCCTGGTGAGAATAAAAAAGCATACAGTGTTATATAGTGGTCAATAACATCAGGTATTTTAAGAAAACAGAGACAGGTGCACAAACCTTGGTCTGACTGGTGTGTAGATATTGGATACTCAGTATTTCTGAGATCTGGCTCTTCCCACTAAGGAAGCCCCTTAGTTCAGCAGAAGCATTGTTTAGAATAATTGAGAAAGGTGATGATATCATGAGAACCCAAAAGCTACTGTATTATGGAGAATTGTATTTCCTATTACTAGCCCTTATTAAAATTTCATAGGAAAAGAGAACAACCAGAATTCTGGTAGCATTAGTTTCAGCTGAGTGGAACTCAGTATAAGAAAAAAGTGGATCTGTGTAAGAGAAAATGAATTGTGTGATATATAATCAGACTAACTTTAAAAAAAAGATTAAAGATCTGGACTCTAGAAGTACTGGCTTCTGAGTATCTACAGCTAGGTCCATCTCTCAGAATTATTTTAAGTTAAATAGAGATATCTAAACAAGAACTTTGTTGCAATAACAACAGTTTTAATAAGTATCGCTATATAGTCTTTACTCTTCTCTTCTCCTGTGATGTTTAGGTACCAGGAAACATACTTGCCTATCTACAAATTTATGTCTCAAAATTTATTCTTCTGAGAGCCTGACTGGAAACCCAAGGTAATTGTCTGATATTGGTTTTAGTTATAGATATTGATGTTAATGTATAATAGAAAAATGATACTACCTATACTAAGTATGATTATATCTTTATAACTGACAAACACAGATATTTATATATTCTCATCTACTTATCTCTTTCCCTTCTGCTGTGTCTGTCTGTCTTTCTTTTTGTCACTCAGTCTCTCTGTTTCTAACTCTGTGTGTATGTGTGAGTGAGTATGTGTGTGCTCACGCATCCTCATTATACTAAAACTATCACTTTTTTTTCTAAGTTTTGATTTTTCATACTCAGTATACCTTTTTTTACACTTATTCAGTTCGGTGGCATGGAGGTTAAAGGACAATTTGTATGTGTCATTTTTTTTTCCTGTCACCTTGTGTCTCTAGAAATCACACTCAGATCACTCGTCTCAGAGGCAAATGTCTTCACCTACAGAGCCATGTCAGGGGCCCACATATTATTTTCATATACAATTATCCTTATTTAAAATAATGTCTGCTCATATGTACTAACTGATTATTACAGTGAGAGATGGCAGTTATCAACAGCAATAGTAGCAAAGAGGGAAAGACAAATGTCTGTTCTTCTGAGATTATTTGGAGTACAATAAAGTTCTGATGACAGCCTAGGAAACTTGAAAGTACAAGATACATGCTCATAAAACAAAGATGGACCCTGGGGTCCTATTTCCATAGAAGAGCTTTCTAGTAAAACAAATTTAAATTTGATGTTATTGATTTAGTATCTAAACTGTTTATGCTTTAAAATATAGAAAATACAAACTTCAAGCTCTATAATCCCATATAATGTAATCATTTGCACAGATACCACTGAGTCTTTGGAACAGGAAACCTATAAACTATAATAGTAATTGCCTAGGTTAACAGATTTGAATGGAAAGACACAATATTCTTATGAAGACCAGCAGTCAGCACCGCACCCCCAAGCCTAGAAAAGAGAGTGAGGAAAAGAGACCAAGAACCATCAGAGCCATGGCCTTGGGAGCCTACTCTTCTATGTCTGTGGCACTAAGAGGCAATTATGTTGCATAGGTGGTCTCTGGAACAAATTTTAATTAAATTGGGTAATAAAAAAACACTGCCCTTTATGGTGAGAAAGAACTCGTAAAATTTTTGTGTGACTGCCAGGTAATGTTTGCGTTGGTGTCCATGAGGGGTTTGGGTCTTGCTGTTTTCAGCTGTACAAAAATTATGACTAAGAAAATAGAGACGATCCCCCCTTCCCTTATGTGATTTGTGAGTCAGCACTGTCTCAGCAAGTGTCTCAATGTTACAGTGGTGATCTCACTAACCTTTCATATGTTATCAATAGCAAAGACAAACTTAACTCATAAGGTCACAGACAAAACCTTATTCTACTTCTTCCCTGAAATGAAGAATATTAAAGTTTTTTGGTTGATTATGATAATTCTGTTCCATGAGCAACAATCTAAAAATGAAATTTTTTTCTTTTTTCTTTTTTATTATGAATAAAGTCATAATTTTATCCATGTATACCCTTGTTCAAACTCCCTTTCCCCTCCTGCCCCTTCCAGTCACTCTGTCTTCTCCACAACACTTTTTTTCCTCCCCAGCAAGGACAGGAGGTCCCAAGATCCCAAGAGATTTTTCTTAAGATTTTTCTAAACAAACTTTATCAACCCCATAAAATATGTATATTTTATCTGTCTGTACAAATGCTTCTAACTTTTACCAGTCAACGTTACTTGTACAGTCAAATCATAATTTTCAAAAATGGAAGTACATGTCTATATGTCACTAGAAGCCCCACAACTATAGACTAAATCCTTAACTAACCTTGTGCCATTATAATCTCCCTGACCTTATGTGCATCTCATTTTCCAGTCAGTTGGACATATCCGTTGTTCTACATGTGTTTTATCAAGCTCCATTATTTGCATACAAATTATCTTTTACAAAGAATGATCTTTTCTATTGTCCATTTTATGTATACTATTCCCCCTGTGAAAGAAAAGTGCAAGTTTTAAATTCAGATTAAAAATAGATTTAAAATCCTGTTTACTGGAAATGCAAAGTTGAGTGAATAATGTATTTTAGCATTAGCAGCTTCATTGCTACAATGCTGGAAAAATTTACTTTACAAGTTTGAGATGATGGACAAAGTATTTAATATATGAGAACATCTTTATCATGTTACATATTTAAATACTGTGTTCATATAAAAGAGTTGGCTATTTTTCTTTTATTCATAAAAATGTTGTGTCTTTTATAAATAGCTTTCTTATTTAGTCCTACATCATTAGATATGTCCCCTAGTATTTTTAAGTATGCTTAGAACAATCTTCAAATGTTTATAATGGAAATTTTAATGTTATATAATAATCATTATTTAATTTTCTTTTGCATTATCATCATTGATATTTTGTTTACTATATTTAGTAATGATTAAATAATATTTGTCAGTGATTCTGCTCTACATATAATTTAGCACTCTTAATCAAATCAATGGGATTTCATACTTATTTTTCCATGTTTAATTGTGTCAAGATGGTATGAACTTGGGAGGACCATGTTGTAATGACATTGGCCATTGTTTTCTCAAGTTTATCCTCTTTTTTCATGTCCTTTTGGCAACATTTATGGTTAAACGTGGCTAGGTCTTGAATTTCAACTAAAATACTCTAAGCTTAACAGTGCCATTCTTAGATCTGATTTAAAACACTGCTTAAACATTTTTTTCTCACTGGCTATTTTCCTCTAGCCTGCTGGAGATAAGCACCAAGTTTAAAGCAGAGTGCCAGAGATGAGAGTGGAGCCACTTAAGTCAGTCAGACACTATTTTGATGGAGGACAGTAATTGAGGACTACTCTTTTATTATTTATAAGCAAACCAATAGATGGCAGGCCTGAAGAGTAAGAACAGCCACACTCAAGATCTCCTTCATGAGCAATTTGCTCTCCATTGGAGCTACTAATCTCTTCCACTATGGAGTTGAAATATCTGTAGACCACAACAACTTTATTAATACATTCCTTATATCATTGAAATTTGAATTTATATAATATTTATAGGTCATGAAATAATACTGATATCATGAATTTATTTCACTTTATACATATGTGGTCGGGGAGTACATGAGTGTTTGTATGTGTACATACACGTACTTGTGACTGAAATTCTGCATGTGCACACATGTGTGTATGTGTGTGTGCCTATAGAACCCTAATTTTGAGGTTGAGTGTCTTCTTCAAATGTTCTCCACCTTAGATGTTGAAGCAGGACTGTTTACCGAACTAACCCTTTCTGCTTGTTTGGCTAGCTAGCTTACCCAGGAATTCTCTGTCTCTGCCTCCCATGCAATGGAGTTTCCAGGCTGGTTGCCCAGCCAATCCTGCTTTTACTTGTGTTCTAATATTCTAATGTCTGATTTCCATGTGTGAATATGAAGTGTTTTAGCCATTTCATTTTCCTGGCCCTATTCCAAATTTTTAAAAGTTAATGACTATGCAAAATCCAGTGGTAGCTTTGGGTTTATAATGTGCTCATCCACATTTACCACTAAAACTTAAGAGTTCCTGAATTACGAAAATTACACTTACAAATATGAAAGTTATCATTTATTCATGTTTCTATTCCCCAAAGCAAATATATACATATCAGGCAGTGGATAATGATATGATGAACAAATAAATGTGAAGATGGAGTTTGCTTGCTATTTAACTTTGTTGGAAGGATAAAGAGTCAGTGTGACAGCCAAGCAAAGTGTCATAAATCCCAGTGCTCATCAATGCTATATGAAAATGTGATTACATACAAATCAATGTATATGCACACATATATACTCAGAGATATACCAATAATGACAGACACACATTCAAAGACACAAAAAGTTATTTTCACCTAACTATGAAAAATGAGATTGAAAAGAGTGAGACATAATTCTCTATTAGTCAATATAAGTGCTAAAGCATTAAATTGTCGTTTCTTAACAGTGTGTGAATGGATTTCAGAAATACTATAACAAACTCACTATGTGGAAATTATTATTTTTTTAAAAAGGTGGTATATAAAGTTAGACAGAGTCAAAGATTGCATTGTTTACTTGATGTGTTGGAACACATCTGTAATCCCAGACTTCAGGATTCAGAAACAGAAGGATCCAGAATTCAAGGCCACCCTGTATTTTTCAGTGAAACCCTGTCTTTAAAGTAAGATATATATTTGTTTTCTTATATCTTAGGTCTTCTGATTCAGCACTAATCATGATTGTAAAACTTTTATTATTTGTTTGAATACTTATTTAATGCATTTCTCAATTAGATATTAAGCCATGTGGTGACAGAACCTTGCCTACTTTACTTCTATCTTCTCAGCAATTAACCCAGTTCTGGGCATCTATCAGATATATATTTGTGAAGTGAATAGATAAATTATAAATACTATTCTATTTAATTAAATGTGGGGGACTGAAGAATAATTATTATGAATCACATAAAAAATTTATTAAAGTCAATACTTTACTTGGCATGTTACCAAACAGCTAAAAATGCAAACATGGAAATAGCTTCCAAATTCAGAAATAAAATTCCTGAAACGAAAACGCATATAAAATGTAATTGTCATTCTAAACAAAATAGTATGGACATATGCATACATATAGATGAGAAATAGATATAGATGGATAGGTAGATAGATAGATAGAAGTATAGTTCATGTAAGGCAACTTCTTCTCTACCATTGAGAATTCCAGTCAGGCACTCGAATGTTTCTAGCAGGAAGTATATTGTATTTTATTACATGCAAATGAAATCACACCCTTTTGATTATGTATACAAGGAAGAGAAAGAGCTGTTGTAAAATAAGATCAAGACAGTTTGAAGCCTCATAACAGGTATCCTGGTCACATGTAAGTTTGCATGTTAAGTTCAGCCTGCCAAGCCAATAGAAAACATCAGGAGTAATTTGGAAGTCTGAGTCACTTAAGTATGCTAGCAAAGAGTGCCATTTTTAATTATCTTAGGTCAATTTATGAGCCTGAAACTCTATCAAACATCTAGCCATTCCCAGAGCTTAATTTAGGTACATATAGTTCCAAACTCAGATTTTGGTGTCATAGAATCATAACAGACAATGAAAACTCTGCCACAAAACAAAGCCTAGTGTTTCAGACATACATCTCCCTTCTAAGGATCTATCTGGGTACAGAGAAAGGGGGAAGGAACAATTCTCAGATATATAGCCCACCTAGGTAAAGCACTTTCAAATGCACTTCATTTATTTATTTTAGGCCATTTTTGGCTCAAAATCATGCAAAATTACTGTCTCCAGTTTCACACTGCTCTTTTGAAATAGTCCAGATTTTGTGCTAAGAGTTTAAAGCCACAGCAAAGAGCTAGGCCAAGAGGGAAAGCTTTTGAAGAGTTCTCACAGCTGTGAAAACACAGGCCTCAGGCTGTGTGTAGTTACTTCAAACAGCTGCTTCAGGTGACTAAACACCTTGAGTCTCATTCATCAAGTGTTGTTTATACTGGCTGACAGACCAGACTTGAAGAATTAACTCAGAGAAAAAAGATGGACTCCATACCAAGTATGGGAAAGGAAGTCAGTTCTTTAGATGTGTAGCAGGAAAAAGAAGTAACCTGACTAATTTTAAAAGAAAACAAGATTAATTTTATTCTATGTTAACATTTCTTTTGAAACACATTGTATCTTTATAATGAAATGTGAAATGGCACTAATGTCTTACCACTCAAGAAAATGCCTCAACCATATAGTCATAAACATTTAGTTAATTAATATTATTAGTACATAACATGAGCATAGGTATACCTAACACACTGTGTCGCTTTTTTAATAAAAAGAAAAATAAGGTTTTCTTTCAGCCTAAGTTGCTGTATCACTGTTAGCATTTGTTCGATTAAAGCTGGCAGACAGGGCTCATCACTCATCATTAAAAATTTCTTTCATGTATTTTACTCACAAAGGTGATATGATAAAACATTTTAAGCCATGTAACTATTTGCATGGATCAAAAGAAGAATGAAATAAAATAACATGGGTCAATGCCAGGCAAAGTATTCCCAGTTAAATAAGCTTTAAATATTGAAAGACAACTTTAATATTTCCTTTTAATCAAGAAATAAGTCACTTGATAATTTTTCTTTATAACATCAAGACGGTTGCTTCAAACTTTTTTATTTTTTTATCACTTAAGCTCATCAGTGAGCAGAAAAATCTGCACTACCCTCTCCTTCCTCAGTTCAAGTATCAGGGGTCAAGTCCACTGGCAATTAGTTTATCATTTACATTGTGGTAAGTTTCAAATGTAAAATACCTTTTCAGCTACCCTAACTTCCATTCATCTTTCATACCAGTTCATGGATGACAGTTAATATATTGTTTTCCATGTCTGCAATCACTTGCATTTCTTTTAATCAATGACTCTATGGTGCTTCTTAAAGTGTACCTTGACCTTGAGATCATGAAGGAGAATTTCAGATTTCTTTCCCTTTAGACACCTGAGATTTGGCATTTCTAACAATCTCCTAGTGTGGAAAATGTTAATAGAAACAGAATCAGCCCTTGAATAATCAAGATGTGCATAACATTTCTGAAGAATATTGGTAAAGACTATCTTTTTCTACTTTTCTTTAACCTTCAAGACTACTTACAACTATATACTTTTGAAAATAGAAACATATTTTTCACAAAATTTAAATGAAAGAAATTGAAAACCAAGCAGTACACAGTTTAATTTAGAATATAGAACCAAATACTAAAAACATAAGTATTTGATATATACATTCAGGTCTTTATCCAAAAAAAATTATTAGAGATGATCATCCAGCAAAAAAAAAATAAATGGAAATAAGTATGAAAGTGAAAAGTGGCATAGCAGTTACAACTGAGGGGCTAAAAGCTAAATATTTGATAATCCAAAAGCAGCAATAAAATTAAAGATGCAACTTTCATGAGTAAAAATGAAAGAATAAAGTCAGGAAGAAATGTGGTAAAAGTCACAGGCAAAGTATAAAAAATGAGTGCTTTATGTATCTGCATATGTATATGTAGCATGTTTGTATATGTGTGTAGGACACTATACAGCCTCAGGATCCACTTGATTTTTGAAGAAAGGTTTTTCATCGACATTTAGTTTATATATTGTATTAGTTAGGATGGTTCATACATTCCAGGGATCCTAATGCTTCAACTTCTCCAACACTGAAATTACAAATGGGTGTTTTGATACAACTCTGGAGATAAATTCTGGGACCTGAGAATTACATTCTAAGTACAATATTGAGTTCTCTCCTCATCCATATAGAGAATTAAAAAAAAAAAAAACATACTGATTTACAGTTTAGAATCTGATGAGGTAAAGTCAAAGAAAGGAAATCATTTATAAATAGTTTTAATTCATTTATTTATAATAATATCAGTTTGTAGATGTGAGAAATGTGAAAATAATTTCTCTCACTACAATGTTTGCTCTTTGTAAACTATGGTTCTGACCCTTTGAGAGGGGTTTTTAAAAAGCATAGGGAGTTGAAAACATTAGCGAGTCACAACTATGTCTGGAATGAAATGAGTGAAAATGAGAAAATCAAGTGATTTCTGAGAAAGTTTCCTGGAGAAGTAAGTGTGTGTAGTGGGATGGAAATGTGAACATGAAAGAAGTGAGACAAAGTGAGAGGTGGGGATGCTTGAAAAGGAAATTGATTATGTGATGTTTATTACTGGTTTCCTTTCAACTTCATCTGTCATGTTTGATAGGCTAGATCAAGTAGGACGTGTAGTCCTCACTATTGTGGAAGGTAAGGCTAGGGGATCTCCAGGTCAAGGGCTTGTATAAGCTGTCGAGTGAGTTTGAGGCCAGCCTGAGGGCCCTCCCAAAAAAAGAAGGAAGGAAGGAAGGAAAGAAATGAAAAGAGGGAGGGAGAAAAAAATGAAAGATAGAAAGAAATAAATTATAAGAAAAAAGAGTGGAGATACAGCTCTGTGATATTGTATTTGCTTGACATGTATGAGGCTCTAGGTTCTATCATAATACTGCGAAATGAGAAAAGGAAGGAAGGAAGAAAGAAAGGGAGGGAGAGAGGGAGAGACAGAGATCATAAATCATTCCACCTATGTTTTGAAGTAATTACTATTTATGGATTCATACATCATGCACTAAATTAATTAAGCACTACATACATCTTAATATATTGAAATATGTTTTAAAAGTTTAGCAAAGTAAATTTAGCAACATTAGAAGAGTCTTATAAAAGTGAGGTAATTAAATCATTTTCTCTGTCTTTTTAAGATGAAAGAATATTCCTCTACCACAAATACATCGATATTTTTCTAAGCCCTGACTTGTGAGAAAAACACATGTTTTATCTCCTGTCCTTGCAGGGGAGGATATAAGGTGGTGTGGAGAAGAGAGAGTGACCAGAAATGCAATTAAATGAGAAAAGAAAACAATGTGAATGCAAAAACAATCATGATTAACTTTCCAACATTTTTGCTCTGGGGGCAAAATATTGTATGTAAGGCATGGTGATATAGTTATCCAGGTTATCCAAGTCAATCCACCACTTGTTTATGAAGATGTTGCCTGATTAGGGAAAGGCAAGGGACAATCCCAATGGTTACAGCACCACAACAAGTAGATTAAGCATCATTACAACCTGTCAATGAACATTGAATAATACTGCTGCATAAGGAAGGGGTTAGTGCATGCAGCCGTTACCTGGTGATGTGACTTCTTCCATTCTGCTTTTCTGAATTTCTATGTTGGCAATATAGATAGTATCCCACATAGGAGTTGCCTTTTGGCAGATAGCAGTAAAGGAGAATTAATCTGGGGAAGATCCTATAATAGAAGTTAATGATGCTTCTTTCTCTAAAAGTGGGATTTGTGTGTCAAAGTGAAAGCATCTACACTGGAAGAGGAGAGTATTTGAAAACCCTCCCAAGTCAGTGGGCATAAAGAACCTGTACAGGGCAATCACCCTGGGAAAGTGATCTTTTTTCATCTCAGCCAACATGTTCGTTCGGCTCTCTTACGCAGAATGTTGTCCCAAGTCCAATCTCTTCCCTTCTTCCTCAATTTCTCACATGATTTTATGGGAGAGCTATTACTTAAGAAGAGGGCTTGTCTTCCAAGGTGGTGTCCCAGTGACCAGCCACTGGAATTTTTAGACTTATTATTATTTGTCAAACAGCAGATTAAAAAGAAATCAAAGAACAGATCTCTATAGGAACAAGGAAGAGTCTCATCCAACAAAAGAATATGTTAACTTGAACCTATGAAAAATCTGACGTATTTTACTTATATGTGGCATTGCTCCTTTTCTCACCTTTGCCCCAATCTTTCTCTTCTACCTGTGACCTTAAGAATACCTTAAGAATGTCACCATGTAAAACATCGGCCCTGCAGTGTCTGACTTGCAAGCAGATTGGCAGTCAGTAGCTGGCATGTGCTTCTGATTATGCTAATGAATTAGAGGTCAAGGCCTTTGACTCTTTAGTTAAAGCAATCTGAATCTGTTTAAAGGTAAAATTAAAGTAAAAGAGGTTTGGGTTACCTCATAATCTCACCAAAAATAGCTCATTTAATATGTAGTGAATTCTGGCATAAATGAAGGTCTCTTCTTTGATCTCTGTACAACAAAGCTAGAAAACATAATTTTCCCAGTTCTAAGAGTGATAATAAAATATATATTTTACTCACTGAAGCAAATGCAATTACTCATATTTTCCACTTAGTGTATGGGATAAATTCCATCACAACTTCACAAGGTGAAAATGGTCACATGTGGGCAAACTTGGCTGCAACTTTCAATCTGTTCCTTTGAAAGTTGGGAGAGACAGCTGCCTGGCTTTCTAGCCACATCTTGTTAACACGTATCAATAGTGTTGGGTGGAGTGCTGATCCCTAATGTGGGCTGCAGGCAAGCTCTCCTCAGACATCAAGAAATCAACACTTTTGGGTTTGTGTGGGCTCCTGACTCAGTGGATACAGTCTACATGTCATTACAGATTTTTTTTAACATAACTAATAAAATGATTTCTTTACAAGATGCAATCTTTATAACCTTTAAGCAGTGAGTGACAGATTATCAAAGCCAAGCTCACAGGTCCAAACTCATGAAATTAATAAGGAAAGAAAATGAAAAGCATTCAGACATGGCTATGGAGGTTTAGATATATAAGCAGTATCAAATTGTTTGGTAGAACTGATTCCGGAAAGTATTTTTCAGAAGGAAAAATAAGGTGTGGTACCAAAATAATTTCCTATTTTTTAATACCACTGTCTCAAAAACATAAGATTGGTTAATTTTAGCAATCATGACAATGTTGTTGAAATAAAATATTTTTCAAGTAGATTTCTAGGGTAATTATATTAGTCAAAGTTTATTAAACACTATGGCTATATAAGTACTTCACATATCTGAACCACTCATTGAATGTACCTGATGGGACAATTATGATTATTATGCCTATTTTATAATGAAAATGCTGACGTGGAGTGGTTGAATAAATTATTCCAGAGCATGTAATGCAAATGGTTCTGGCTATGATTTAAACAAAACTTAACCCAACAAACTGTGCATTCTTAACTGTGGAACAAATTTGGTGTGCAAATATGAGTGACCCTAAGAATTTTCTTAGCATATTGCCTATACTTTACTACTATAAATGGAGAGGAACTAATGGTGTTTGAAGTTATATGGGGGGACTTTCCTGACGCTGCTCAGTTTGGGGCAGAATGTAGGTCTTAAACAATAAGCAAGTCACTGAACTTAGCCATAATGTGGTTGTGAGCAAGATATCTGTTGCCTGAAGAATAAGGGCAGTTATAGAAATGTGAACCATCAAGCCTTATCCAGAATGTATGCAGGCATGTGAAATTTATTAAAACCATTTGTGGTTGCTTTATAGTGAGTGAGTCAGCTCAGCTAAAACAATGTTTCCCAGAATTCTCTTTTCTTCAGCTACCTGGCATCAGAATAGGCCATGGCAAAAAAAAAGAAAAAAAAAAAAGAAAAAATTATATGCCATTTGAAAACTGTATGCCACATGCACATGAGGAAAAGTAGGCACTTTGAGGTATATGTCATTTTAGGAAGGACACAGTTGAAATTTATGTAATTGTTGATACTGACGTTCATCTCTTGGTACAGGTAGCAGTTATGTATAGTGGATCTCTTTTTCTTGCTAGGGTCTTGCCTACCTGTATAAGGTATTAAGATAAATATATCACTGATAGTGAGGATATCCAGCAAAGATGCAGCTCCAGTTTCTCTCACCTGGTCCTATTATTCTAGGGCCTTCCCTATCATGTATTTATGGGAAGGATGTCCCTGCTGTCTTTAGTCCTGTTATTGAATGCAGATTGCAGAGGGACCAAGACTGATTGAGAAAAGTTATGGCAATTCTACTTTCCATTAATAGCTTCTTATTTGTTCTCACTTGCAGTGAACATCTTGTCCTGAAACTGTTAGTATTCCTATCATGGTGCTGTCTGGATTGCTATAAAAAAATGGAGCTGCAGGTATTATAAGGTTCAATGTCATACATAAAAGCAAAGGTTAGAAAAAAAATGGACCAAGGATAGAGTGATGAGGTAATTGACATATAAACAACTCAATAAAATATTGTGCAGGAAACTGATAAGGGAACTCAGGTATACACAATTTCATCATGGTGACATAGACTTCCTAAGATATAAATTGTCTTGCTCACAAAAAATAAAGATAAATATAAATAGCATTATTCTGTGTTTTGTACAAGACTGGTAGACTTCATTAACCTCCATGTGGGTATATCTCCACATTAAATAATAGCAACAAACAATTGAATTTGATGGCTTACAACTAGCTAAATTTCATCTGCAGAGACCCTCAGGACAAATTAATTTTTATCTAAAACCACCTACCCACAAGCGATGAATAGAGTCTGCCTACGGCAGTTATGTACATCCTAGCTGCCAGAACTTAACTATATTTGATGACTGACTGCTTATAAAGAGAAAAAAAAGAACTTCAGAGTGCTAAGAGACTTAATATAGTAAGCATCTCTAACTCTGAATGAAAACATCAAACTAAAATATGGCTAGCTGCTCCATATGAGCTGACTTGTTTTTGTGCTCCACAGAAAAAAAAGATAAGAACTGAGAAGCATTAAAAGGACTGGAAAATGAATAGGATGATCAAATGAAAGAATTTTTTAAAAGCCAAAACAAAAAAAAGAGTGATGTGATGAAAATGGACAAAGCTTGTCTGTGATGTGGCAGTTTGCAGAAATAGAGCCAAGGTAGGTTACTACATTCTTCTATAAGAAAGCAACTCCCTTGTTTGTTTGTTTAGAGACCACTAGTGAGTGAGTACATCCCCTGCTTATCTTTCTGAGTTTGTGATACTTCGCTCAGGAGGATATTCTCCAAATCCATCCATTTGCCTGTGAATTTTAGGATATCATTTTTTCTTACTGCTGAGTAGTATTCCATTGTATAGATGTACCACAGTGTGTTAATCCATTCTTCAGTTGAGGGACATCTAGGTTGTTTCCAGGTTTTTGCTATTACAAATAATGCTGCTATGAACATAGTTGAGCTAATACCTTTGGAGTGTGAATGTGCCTCTTTAGGGTATACACCCAGAAGTGGTATTGCTGGGTCCTTGGGTAGATTAATTCTCAATTTTCTGAGAAACCTCCATATTGTATTCCAAAGTGGCTGAACAAGCTTACAATCCCACCAACAATGGAGGAGTGTTCCCCTTGCTCTGCATCCTCTCCAGCATAGGCTGTCATCTGTACCTTTTAT
>PVIH01019377.1:0-35578 GCA_004025045.1 Sigmodon hispidus | reverse complement strand
GGGATCAGAAACACCCTGGACTGACCCTTTGGATCCCACCCCACCTAGAGGAACACCTGACTCACTCTTGAGGGAGAGGGGAAAGAACTGGATTTGGCCAGAGGTGGAGACTGATCTAAGCATTAATGGGTCAGTGGGACCATAGGACTGTATGCTCCCTGCCCAGGGAGGGGATGGTGAGTTGCAGAGGAAAAAAAAATTGACCAGATGTGTTGGGAGGGGGAAGAGACCTTGAATAAGGATATACAGGGATGGAAAAAAAAAAATTCAGAGGGAAAGATGAACACAAAGAAAATATAGCTGTAGCAATCTTATTTGTATGTCTACCCTTGATAAGCCATGCTTATCATTCTTATCCTCTATATAGTTATTGTTAACTCTTCCACATTTTAAATTCTTTTTACTGTGTTTTTTTTTAATAAATACAAAATAAAGAAAAAAAAAGAAAAACAACAACAATAGCAGTAGTGATAATAATAATAAAGCAGCCCTACATACCTGCAAAAAAAAAATTAATTTGCTATATATTTACTGAAGTAAGTGTGTGTTAATCACATTAGACTTAATATTAATAACACATTTATGTGATTATATTTTTCAAAAATATTTTCCACTTTTATAATTTTCTAAAAAAAATAAGTACTTAGGGGTATACTTGACATTTACTTATTTTTTAAATTAATTTTTAATACTTAACAGGAAATAGCTTGTCTTTTATATGTGTTTTTGCATGTAGTATGCTGTGAGTTCTCTAAAATTTAGTTATGTGAGGAATATATACTCTCACACCTCATACTGAAAAGACAGATAAGTACAGGAAGACTATATTTAGAGAACATTTTAGATAATCATAAATGTCTTAACATTAAGTTAGGCATAGCCATGTGGAATCTGTCCTTCTTTCTTGGGGCAAAAGAACATCTATTACTCTATTTTACATCTGAAATACAGCTTTAAACTATGAAAAATTTCTTGGGCTTATACACTGATCATTTAAAAACATTAGCTCACTGACTGTCATTTTATTTCAACGACCAAAAGATTTAATTATAAAGCATAAAAATATTTTGTAGGTATAGTCAATAATCCCACAAGAAAGTTCTAAATTTTGAAATGCATAGCTTACATTGTAATAAGAAATCTATTATCTCCTACTTGTACTCCTCATTGGGAAATTCAAAAGATCCATATTGGAAATGTGTGTGAAGAGACACATTCACTTAGTTTATTAGTCTGTGGTTGCTGGATACATAGCCTGGTTCCATGTCATTAATTTTCTAAATACGAATGTTACTGAAAACCCATGAAAGCATATCCTGTGGTGGAGTGGGAAAGCAGTGATTTAATAAAAAAAAGGAAAAAAAATAAAATGTCATATTTTTGGCCAAAAAAAAATAAAAAAAAAAAAAGAGAGAGAGAGAAAGGACATCACATTGTTTGGGAAAAGAGGTGGGAAAAAATCTGGGCAGAGCTGATGCAGGAAAAGAATATGGTCAAAATATACTCTATAAATAATTTAAAATTATAGAAAGCAAAATAAAATAAAAATAAGAACATCATGTACATGGAGACCTTATACATATATCTTCTTTGTTCTTCAACTTTCTTAGGCTAACCGCCCTCCATTACCACTTCACTATTCCTGTAATAAATCTCAAGGTTGCTAAATATCTTTAAGAAAGATCAATGGTTTCAACCTATACCACCCATCTGAATAGTGTTTACAATGTGGGAAGGCAATTTTATAGTCTGAAAGACAAATGTATTACAGTACATTGAAGCCAAAATCCTAAAAACCTGACATATGTGAGACAATAATAAACCAAGAAGTATTTCTCTGCAAAGTCAATATGACCTTTTATAAAACAACATGCTACCCACAGTGACTCTGTTATATAATCCCCTATGTTTAACTCCTAAAATATTTCTTAAGCTGCTTCTCCTTTGTTATCCTTAACAATAGATGATATCTCAGATTCACCATGGGTCTTCACAGTGTTTCATGGTTTGTACAATCATCATGGGCTACTCAATTTGTTATTGCCATGTGTGCTCCACACACTGAGGTTCTGAGGAGGAAGTAGAATTTATTGACTTTAAATAATCTTCTTGTGAAATCAAACAATAATGGTAAAATAGGTAAATTCAATAATAAATCTGAAAGTAAAGAGAATAAAACCAATAATATATTATGTGATAGGTAGTAACTAGGAAAATCATAGTGACTTTGATTTGGATGGGTAAAAAAGGGATTAGCAAGTACAACTATAGCATTTGTATTGACCAAATAGAAGAATATATATCAAGTAAACAATAAACAGCAACAGATGAAGTGAATGGATGGAGTTCTGTTGGAGGGAAAAAAGTAGTATATTTAGCTTGATGTAAACAAGTAGATTCTATGAGCCATGTGGACAGGCTAACATGCATTCTAAAAAGTTCAGACTGAGTTCCTGGCCCGATGCTATTGCTCTGTTTCTTTTCCTAGAAACAGAATTGTTTGTGTAGATTCTCTTGTGAGAACCTAAATGGAGATGTGGAAATAGTTGCTGTGATATCAAAGGTTATAGAAATATTTTGGAAACTGGAAACTCTTATAATTAATGTTAAAAGTTAAATGATGCCTTCAAATTATTAATATTCATATAAAATCATATTGATTATAAAAGTCACACTCATAGAAAACCTAAGAGATTAACAATTAAAAATGCAGCTTCTCTGATATGCTAATGCTGAGAATCAAATGATTTACCCCTCCAAGATCTTTCTAGTTTAAGATAAATAAAGATAAAAGTTTATTGACCAGAGATTTTTCCATAGTTGTTCCTTATCTGAGAAACTGTACTATTATTCCACCTATGAGCTTAATGTTGCATTTATATTTTTAATTCACAAATATTATACCAACAAAATAATGTGGTATCCCAAACCCCAATAATATTTTTATTCAATCAACATTGATGCTTTACTATACCATTACTTAGCTATAAATGGCTAAGTGAAATTATTGAGCTAGACACATACCTCAGAAGATAACAGTATTTACTCAACAGAATAAGGTCCTGAGTTCAGATTCAATATTCCAAAAGCTGAATATTGGCCTGCCTTTTTATGATTCAACATCATTATGGAGGACATAGGAACGTCACTGGGACTTACAGGTCTTCAGCCTACCTGAAAACTGCAAGCTCCATATCCAAAGAGATTTCTTCTTTCAAGGAAATGACAAGAGAAGGGATAAAGAAAGACTCCTGATGTTTTCTGGTATACAAGGGCATTCATGTGCTCATGTGTGCTTGTACACACATAGGCATCATCCAGGCACATGCAGACACACACACACACACACACACACACACACACACACACACAAAGAAAAGAAAAAAATTTCTCTAAATGAAACTGTTTTAAGTTGTATTTTAATGCTTTGAGAAAAAAATCTCACTGAACTAAGAGCTCACTAAGAAGGTTAGACTGTCTTCTGAGCAAACATTGGTGATTTGTCTTGCTGTCTCCACCAGCACTAACATTAAAAATACTTGTGTTACAATTGGCTTTTTATATGTGTACTTGAGATGAATATTGTCTTCATGCTTGAGAACAAGCTTTTTCTCTCTTCAACTTTCCCACCCTATATTCTCTTACTTAATTTAATTTTTTCTAAGATATCCCATATGTTTTGTAAGAATCACTAAGTAATAGAAGAAATGATGCTGACCAAATTTTATGCAGTCATTTAATTTAAAAATGACCAAATACTTGTTTTCTAAGCCCTTTTTGATTCCAGAAAAATTCACTGTAGACAAAAGTAGAGATGTTTTAAGTTGAAATAAATCAAAAGAAGAAGGAGATTAACATAAACAATGGCTCAATTATATACATGTTTTATGTTTATTTTGGTGGATATTATCTAACACAGTAAATACATTAGAATAAGATACAGTACAGAAACACAATCTACTCAGAGCAGATCCATAAAAAGGGATTGTGGTAATGTAGAAAGATAAACATTTTTAGACATTTCTTAGTCAGATCTTTTTCAGAAAAAAAAATATATATAAGGAAATTTACAGCTGTGGAACTTGCATTAAAACCCAGTTCTGGCCTAGCATATATGCAAATGGCCTTAGGAACAATTTGTGATAATTTTATTTTAATGTTTCTTTTCTATTAGTTTTATTTATAAAAACTAACTGTGTACTAATCAATTTTTGGTTACTACTCATAACTACTGATGTTGTACAAATTCTAACTCTTCTTATACTAATAACCTAGAGCCAGATATTGGGGTAATTGTTGAATAATTAGAGAAGTAGAGATACACTATTAGAGAATTTTCTTACCACTACTGGATCCTCATGCCAAAAAAGGACACTGAACTCCTTTATCCACCTGACATATATTTCTTTCTCTACCCAACCGTATCACTTCCTACATCAGCCTTCCTAGTGCTGGGATTAACGGTGTGTGCTACCACTGTTTCTCTTATAAACTGTATTAATTTCTTGTAGTCAATGGTGACCTTGAACCCAGAGATCTAGTCAGATCTCTGCCTTTGCTTCCCCTGTGCTATGATTTAAGATGTGTGCCACTACTGCCTGACATCTATTGCTAACTTTGTTGCTGGATTTTCACTCTGATCTCCAGTCAGTCTTTATTTGTTAGATTGCAAGCAGTTTATCACTAAATACTGAAGTCAGAAGAGGCTTTAAAATTGATTCAAACATTTCTCTCTTCAGCAAATATGATTCTCTCCAACTGTAGATGGGATTAATAGAACATTTAGTACAGTTTAATGTTAAGAAGACTGTACAAATGCACTTAGTATATAAATTAAGTAAAATTTTATTATTTAACAAATAATTTTGTTTTCTGATCATATTTAAGTTTTATGCTGATTCAGAACCTAAGTTAACATATAATTAGTTTATTCTGAAAATATTTACATGCATTAATAAAGATTTTCTGCCTAGATATGGCCAAGGCTACATGAGGTCCAAGCAAAGAAATAATTAGAGGAATGATTTTGCCAACTACATAGAGAAAGAATTCGTAAGTTAGATGCTTAATTACGAAAAAAGCTGACAAGCAGGCCACATATACAAACATGCCTCCTTAAAAATAGTGAACTAATGATATTCTACAGAGAAAGTACTTTTATCAAACTCTGTAAAGTCATTACTTTATCTCATACTTCCTAGGAAGGTACTGTGAGTGCTGAGCAACTCAAACATATTTTGCCAATACCAGTTTTACAGACACAATATATTTGCATTTGAGTGAAGTAGTATGAAGTGACATGTGGAATTTCATCTATCCAACTAGCTGATAACTTTGGGAATTATTTTAAAAATAATCAAAAATTTAAAATGTAGTTAGCAGTTGGTAAGACAGTAATAGTTTATGTTGGTGAATTTCATTCCAATTTAAAGACACTTATTCAAAACTGTTGTCTATAAGACAAAGTGAAGAGAATGACTAAATGATCAGACTTCACAAGTTTATAGTTATAAATATAAATGTGTTTGACACTTTATAAAAATTCTACATATTACAATATTTTAAATATGACTGATAAATATTTCCATGTTATGATTAACCTTTCATACCCAGAAATCTTAGAACAGTTGCAGTGGTAGAACTGCTGTAAACAAACAGGTGACTTTGTGATTCCACACAATGGGAAATAAAATTAAATATGAGTTTCAGACTTTTATCTCATAGCATTGACATGGGTCCACTTGTCTAAATCCTAAATAGGAGTTGCCATATCTTCAATATTTTGTCAGTTTATAATGAAGAGTAAATGTTGAGAACACAGAAGTACTAAAAGCCCAGCATACTTCACATGATTTTAATTTTAGTGAGGCAATTGAAAGCAGAGAGCATGTTAGTTTAAGTCCCAAAATGTAGCTGTAGTATTGAGATAGATACATTATTCTTAGTTTGGGTATATTGCTCCATTAATATATATTTGGTCATTTAGTTGTTGATGATGTAATTTAGCTCAAATGTCTCTGTTTAATTGTTTACAATTGACTTTTGTAGACTTAGAGTGAGGGATTGAAAGTACGCATTATTACTGTCTTGGAAGTGATGTGTAGTTTTAGGGCTAAAAGTGTTTTCTGTTTTCTTTTAAATAAAATAAAGCATCCTATTGTTGGGAGTGCGTATATTTAAGATTGCAAAATCAGCTGGTGGAATTTTCTTTATTAGGCATTAACTATCCTTCCTTACCACATATAAATAGTTTGGGTTTGAAACACCTTGAGTATTAGAATAACTACAACATATTGTTCTTTTGGTCAACTTGCTTACAATACCATTTCCAACTAAATAATTACTTATCTTTGATGGTGGTGTATGCTTATAAGAGGCAGTAAAAAGATACACTTTTTACTAATCCAAAATTTTGTCTGTGTCTTATAAAATAACTGACATCAGTCAGTGTTCAGAATATTTTTTGAAAAAATATATTATGATTCTTGTCATTTTGTTGATTTCATGGGTTTATTTTTTGTCTTCTTTTTAACCTACCTCAATACAGTTTATTTGTTTCATATGACTACTGGGTGTTTCTCTCTTTTATTCAAGATCAAATACCCCTTCCAGTTTCTTCTGCAGAGTTATGTATAAATTATTTCATTATATTTTTACTCCAGAAAGTTTTTATTTTTTTCAATTTTAATAAGCAATTTTGCTGGATATATTGATCTGTATTGAAATTACTGGTATTTCAAAACCTGGAGGATATCTTTTGGTTCCTAGAGCCTTAAAGATTTTTTGTTAAATAATCAGATATTACTACTAGTGTGCCTGCCTTTGTAGATAATATGACTTTTCTCTTGTATGCTTTTGATATCCTTTTATTTTTCTGGATTTTAACTGATTTATCTATAGCATGTCATGGAGAGTTTCTTATCCAATCTCCTCTATTTGGTTTTCTGTAATTCTCTTATGTGTGGATATATTTGGAAAATTTTCTTTCATTTTTCTGAGGATATTCTCTGTAGCTTTCTTATTAATTTTCTTATTCCTTTATATACATAATTTAAAAGTTAGGTCTTATTATGTCCTAAGTTTCATACATGTTTCATTTACATAATTAGAAAACAACAAATTTAATTTCTCACTGTTTTTTAACAGTGTGTTCTGTTTTATTCAATTTGTCTCTGTCTCTTGCTCTTCATTTTTACTTGTTTATCCTATTGGTAAGGTGAGGCTTCAAGTGAGGTCTTTTTTGGTTGAGTTTATTTGCTTGCTTTTTTGGTTTACTAAGATCTTTAATTCCAGCATTTTAGATTGTAATTTCCTGAGTAATTTTATCCCCATTTTTGCCTATTTCATTGAAGTTCTAATTGTATTCATCTCATGCTGTGAGATATTGCTCTTGTATACTTTAAAGATGTGTTACTCATACTGGTTAAAAAAACAACAACAAAAAACAACAACAACAACAACAAAACCCTCTGATTGGTCAATATCCACTCAGAAAGAATAGGAGGGTTAAATAAACTAGAAGAAAGAATTCTGCTAAGAGAAAAGACAGCAAAGAAGCAATCAGCCAGACACAGAAGGAGAAAGATGAAAATGCTGAAAAGGTACTAAACCACATGGCTCAACAATGATTAACAACTATGTGTTAATTAAAGTATAAGAGCTAGTTAGTAATAAGCTTGAACTCCTGGCTAAGCATTTATAAGGAATATTAAGGCTCCTAGTCATTTACTTTCAAAGTACTTACCAGGTATTTAAGATTTTCTGGAGGGACAGAAACTTCCAACTATGATTCAATTGCCCTCTTTGAGTTATTTGAATATAGGAAAAATCATAATCATTTTCTTATTTTTTATTGACATGCTTACTGGTAATTTTAATAATATTTTATTATTATGAAATCTGCATATTTCAAAAGAGACAAGATATTTTGTATGTTTATTTTTCTGTTTCTGAGATGGGATTTTCATTTTTGGAGTTAGTTTGTTGGTTGAGTTTTCATTTCTTTACCCAAGTTACAATTTTTATTTTTTTTTTTAGCAAAAACATTTAAGGGGCTCAGGGGCTCATAGTTGAGAGAAGGATTGGATTATCAGTTTCACTGTTTACCTGTATTTCATTTATATAATCTACTCTAGCACTTTTGCTTTTTAGTTACCTTCTGATGCCTGCAGTGGCTTAGTCAAGTAGTCTAAAAAAGCTTCTCTCTGAAATGTGAACCAGTCCTGAAGTTCAAGCTTAATTGGAGCAAGTGGAGCATTCTACTAAAGCAGATGCTAGGCTTTAGTGATTCCTGAAAGTGAAGAGGTATCTAAAATTCCAGGCTATGGATGGTAGGTATCAGGACAGTCCCCAGATAGGATGGGTAGGGATCTGATGAGTCCCAAAGAGAAAGGAACTAGCAGAAGTGCAGTCTATGGCAGAGAACCAAAGGGGTTTGGTAGACTAAGAGTATGAAATATATTACAGAATTTAATTTGTTTAAACTCATTTTTTTTACAATTTTTCTTCAAATTTAAGGTATTATTTTAATTGGTAAACCTTAAGGAAATTGTATATATTATTAAAAAGATTTAAAAATATTATGTTGTATACAAATAAAATAAAATAGATTAATTTGATTAGCTAAGTTTGTGAATAAAAGTAATTGTAAAAATAAATTAATATTTTACTCCTTAAATGTAATATTAAATAAACACAAAGGAAATAAATTATGATTTAAAAGTTTGACTTATAGTCTTAAAGCAACCTAGACCTTGACATGTGTAAAGCCAATAAATTGTAATTCAGTATAAATATGTTAACTAAAATCTGTGCTATAAAATACATTCACAAACATTCTCAGAGGACCAATAAACATTAAATAATAAAATTAATACATAACAGTAAATAACACTGAGAGAATAATATCAATTTCCCTTTGTCATTAAACAAGAATTATATAAAACATATCTCAGAAATTATTTGAACATAATTTTGTATGATGTTTTAAATACAGAAATGACATTTTAGATACTTAAGTAACAAGCTCCAGAATCTAAATTATATCTTTCATTCAAAATTACATCTTCATTTAATGTATACAAAATTTATTTAGTTTTACTTATGTTAGCATAAAATTTTACTTATTTGTTTTTCTTCAAATTGTGAAATATTTCTACGTTCCAACTGTGATTTTTTTTGGATATATATTAATTCTTACAAATGACTCTTCAGTAACTTAATGCATATGTAACATGATTTATATAATTCAAGTTAAGTTTTAAAAAAATCTAAATTATTTTAAATATGTTATATTTCCCAGGGTACAGAACAACAATTGGAATTTACAAGAAGACAAAGAATGCTATAAGAGTAAAATAGAGTTAATATAAATTTAATGTTTTCTGCTGTCACTGGACTCTCACTCTGCATTTCTGCTTCCTTTGATTTCTCTTTAAATAATTCAAAAGAAGTAAATACAAACTAGTGTAGGAAATAATTGGATTTTATTACTCAGGAAAAGAAAGCTTACTCAAGGGCTGAGAGTTGGCAGTAGCAACGGGGACCATGATGTTCTTCTATATTTTACACAGGCTTTAGATTATTTCTATAGCCTCTAGAACAGACAGCTCTTCCTGAGGAGTGCTTTTGTCCAGGTGATTGACAGGTCCATTTAGATTGACTTGGACCAGAGAAGACAAGAGGATCCTTTTATTCCTTACTTGAAAACATCTTGCTAGGTAGTAATTCTTACAAAGTTTAGATACTTATCCTTTAATGGCCTTGTAGACAATTCAGAATGGCATGTCTTCACCCAGGGCCAGAAAGAAGACTAACTTATTCTTCTCACCAACAAAAGGGATCTACAGTCTTACTTTTACAAGCAGATATTTTTTATGCTTTAAATTTTTATTATACTGGAATACATATGACTAGTTTTTTTATTTTATTTAAGAATATCTAAAATTTATTTTAAATACCAATGAAAGATCCTACCCACTCCTTCTCCTGCTCCCCCCTTTCAGCCTGCCTCCTACCTTCCTTCAAAAAAATAAGGCCTCCTTATGAGGAGTCAATTAAACCTGGTATATTCAGTAGAGGCAGGACTACCTTCCTCCCCACTGCATCAAGGCAGAACAGGGCATTCCCCCATAGGTAGTGGGTTCCAAAATGCCAGCTTAGCCACTAATTATAGATCCTGATGCCACTGCCGGGTGCTCTCAAAAAGACTAGGAAACAGTTGTGTAGCAAGCAGATTATTTTAAAGGGGGTTTTCATGCCTAGTATTCTTAAAGCCTGCTAGTCTTATTAGCGTACCTTACTTTATTAGTATAGCAGTGCTAAAAGATGTTGAACTCTCAAGTGTTACATCTCACTGTTTCGTGGTATTACTACTTTATGTTAATTATTTATGCTTGTCTAGGAGGAAAGTAGTTATTTGTGCAAAGGTTTGTAAAGCACTATTACTAACTGGTCATAATTAAAACCTGGAGCCAGATATTGGGGTAAATGCTGAAAGACCAGAGCAGTTTAGCAGCCAGTCAGCCACCAGACAGTTATTACTTCCACTGAATCATCAGGCCATTAAGGGTAAGATACTATCTCTAAGAATTCTCAGACTAAATGGGGCTCAGAATCCTGTCTCTGCCTGCCTTATATTTCTTTGTCTGCCCAGCCATGTAACTTTGTGTCTCAACCTCCGTAGTGCTGGTATTAAAGGTTTGTATATCTCCCAAATACTGGGGTCTAAGAAATAAGATCCTAAGTGATAGGATTAAAGGTGAGTGCTACCACTGCCTGGCCTCCATTGCTAACTAGTAGTTGGCTCTGCCCACTGATCTTTAGACAATACACAAAATATTACCATAGATATATGTGTGTGTATGTGTTTAGGTATGTGTCAAAGCACAAAACTACTTAAATTTTGAGACAGTGTCTCTTATTGAATTTGTAGTTCACAGTATTAAACAAATATATTTGTTTTTGTTTTTACAGAAAGATAGAACTAACCATTTTTAAGAAACTAAAAAAAAAAATCCTCATAAAGTTTATAAGCAAGTGAATATCAGGCATATTGGTACCAATACAGGATAAATTCTCACTGGTTCACATCTATATCTCTTTACCTTAAAAAATTTGGTCTCAATGTATTTAAAAATCAAGCTGGCTTTGGAGTTGAAGTAAGTAAATTTCTCATTCTCTGTACACAAACACATTGGTAAGAGAAAAAAGAAAATTACGGGACTCTGTCTCATATCAGAAAAACCACTAGTGCAAGGCAAAAAACAGTCATAATGTAGAGACTATTGTTTTCAAAATTTCTTTCTAATTCTATTTCTCTCTGTACTCATTCTTGACCTTTTAAAACCTTTTTTGTAAATAATTTTTATGAAAAAAATTTATATTTTCTCTTTTGATATTAATAATGTTTAAGTTTTCCACAATAAACAACAAATTATAATAACATGAACTTTTAAATTGTTCAGAAAGAAGATGCCACAACATTTCATGCTTGAGGATGACGTTTTTTAAGCTGATATGCAGTGATTGGATCTGGACTATAAACTGTTTAGAACAGTGTCAAGATACTTTGCTATAGTTATCCATCATATTACACCTCTACCAGAACTTCAGACCTACCCAGTACGTTGAGACTGGCTACAGACACTACAGCCAGTCCTATAAAACTTAACCACTGTTTTACTTTATTAC
Source organism: Sigmodon hispidus (assembly GCA_004025045.1). Taxonomy (NCBI): domain Eukaryota; kingdom Metazoa; phylum Chordata; class Mammalia; order Rodentia; family Cricetidae; genus Sigmodon; species Sigmodon hispidus. The sequence goes on along the minus strand of PVIH01019377.1, from coordinate 23,887 downwards.
AGGATCCCACAGAGATAACAACAACCCCAGATAGCAGGAAGGATTCCTAAGAAACAATATGCCCCCTCTCCTGAAATGTTTCATCTTCTAAGGATTATGGATTATTAATATTCTGTTAGAGTTTTACAAGTTACATATGGTTTAAGAGAAAAACAATAAAATTAGACTCTGAAATCCCCTTTGAAAAAGTAAAATGGGGTAGTAAATAGGAATGATACAGTTAGATTACTGTGTTTACTTGTGAAAAACTTTAGCCAATTATTAGCCATAGGGAATTTGCACTGTTATAAATTTTTGTATATTAATTGTACAAATGTGAAATTATTTTTTGTCTAAAATAATTTTATATTGATAAAAATTCAAATGTTTATTTATTACATTTTCCGCATACTTATACCTTTGTTTAAAATATATTGTACACTAATGCTTTTTAACAATATTATTGTCATTTGCACTATACAATTTATACCTCTGTTTAATAATATTTGTCATTATATATGTATAAATATACATATATATTCTACCTCTGTTTAAAATATTTTGTATATTGATACATATTAAGGAAAGTGCTGTTATTTTGCACTATACATTCTTTTTATTAAGAAAGGTCTTTTTTCCCCATGTATTTCCCTGCTCACCTATTTTTCCCTTTTCCCAATTCCTCCTAGTCTGCCTTCAGCCTCCCCAGACCCCAACCACTGATCCCCTTCCCTTAATAAGCAGAAAGTCCAATGGTAGGTCATCTCAGCATGGCACATCCACTCCAAGCAGGTTTGATTTTATCATTCTAATATCAAGGCTGGATTAGGCACTCCTCTGCAGATACTACCTCTACTTAAGGTGATTTGTAAAATTGTCATACTCAAAATTTGTGTACCGAAACTTTATACTGCTAATAGATTGTCTACCTTTATAATGTGACCCTTAGTTTTTAGGTTTTCAAGTTTGATAAGAATTACAGGTCATTTGTACCAGATTTTAAACATCTTCAGAGAGGACATGAGGGAATACTGCTTGCCTGAAAGTGTGGTAGATTCTACAAACATAGCATCATAAAGGACATGTCCAGAAGTGGATGAGAACAGGCATTTTAGGTAATCTCTGTGTGCTAGGAATGGTGAAGCTTGAAACACAGAGCCTTGTCAATTGAGGAGAGGCCTGATTATCATTAAGAGCTTCAGAATATGACCATTGTAATACAGGAAGCTGTTTAAAAAGTAAAGAACAGAAACATAGCTATTTGTTTTGGTTTTCTTAAATGTAATTGATTGTTTGTGATGCTTCTATTCTTTCTTAAAACAGTGGACTGTTACTAAATTTTTCTCACAGTATATAGGTTTAGGAGAATATAACATTTTAAAATGATAAAATTTTAAAGACTGTGGTATTTAAAAATTTGAATAAAGTCTTATTTTTTATCCATGTATCCCCTTAAAAATAAAATAAATAAATAAGCAAACAAACAAACAAATAAATAAATAGATGAGGGCAAACAAAAGCAGAGATCTCGAATAAAAAATCTTAAAAAAAAAAAACAAACAAAAGAATTTGAAAGTGTTTTATGTTATGATTAACATGAGACTTTGTGGATCCTGGATAGAAATGTCATTTTTAAAAGAGATGTACCATAAAATTAGCAGTCAAATAAATAATTTTCTTAAATTTTTAAAAAAACATTATAACTCATAATCACCTATGTTTGTTCTATAATATTCATGTTAGTTAGATCTTCTAGCTATATAGTAATATATGTCAAATGGATAGGCAACCCTGAAACACTTCCAAAATATAGAGAATATGTCATTTAGATGTATTGTTATTCAGAATTTGGCAATGAGAGACAGAATAGCTTCTGTCATCACCCTTCCTTTACCAATATAATGTTGGACATCAAAGATACTCCACGTGGAGTTTATCTCCCTTGGTGAACAATGGCCTGTTGAGCAAAGAACCAGCCTTGCCTTGACTGCTTACTGTAAGCATGCCATCCAATTCAGAAAAGCAAGATAAAAGATAACAGACTGCTGAAATCTGCCAAGACAAGATAAGATATTTTCTCAAAATACCCTGCTCCTGAGAAGATCTGTCAAATATCCTAAGCCTATAGTCCAAAAATTGAATGTTCCAACATGGCAGGAAAGTTGTGGGTTACTGTCCAGGCAGTTTAAGTGACTCCGTTTTCTTTTATACACTTTCATTTTAGTCTCAAGCATTCAAAGCCATTGCATGGCAAAAAGCCAGGGTATGGTCATCATATAAAGATTGTCTTTCTACATTAGTATAATCTTCCTCTCTAAAATGTTTGTCTTGTGATATTTCTTGCTTCTACCCCTACTTTGTTATTCAATAATCATAGCTCATCTTTCCACCTGGCCATCCATTATAATTGAGGGCCAGGTCCAAGACTGATGTAATCCAATCTCTTTTGTCATAAGCAATAATCTTATTACTAACCATGAGTTTAACATCTGATTTTCAAAGAGTAAATGCATGCTGCATGCCGTATGAGACTATCACTTCCTTGAATCTTCTGAAATCTATTGTTTTCAAAAAGTTTATTCAGGTTTTGCACAGCATTGGTAGGAAGATACCTATCACTTTTTAGCTCTTATGAAGTTAGTAGATACATTAAGTTTGTTTGATTAAAAACCTTGGGCTGTTTCTAACATTATAATGCATTGATGAGATTTATTCTTTAAATTCCTGTATCTTGGTCTAAATGTCTCTATAATCTTTTTAAATAACTTTTTGTAACACTTGTATCTTGGTACTCATATTAACCAACATTATTTAGGGATGAAACAAAAATAGAAAAAAAATAATAATGTTTATAATTTGGCATTGCATAAATAACATCTAAATTAATTATACTTTTCTTTAATTTTTCCATTTAAAAAACATCAAGCTTATAATTATACTTAAAACCAAGTCACTCCATTGTAATAATGTTTCCTAATTTTTAATGTGGAAAAAATTCTCTCTTTTAACCAAATTCCCTTTAAGAATTTTAATTTTCTTATCATATCTTACAATGATAATGGTGAAGCTGTGAGGCTGACTGCTTCTGTGTAGTGCAAAAAAATACTGAGTAAATTGTAGGGCATCTATATAGTGTGTCAGCAGGGAAAGCCCATAACCTACCAGGAGAGATTAAAAACAGCCAGCCATCAACTTAGATAAATATGTGAAAGCTTCCAGCTTCTTTGCCTTTTGGAGCCCCCAAACCTGTGGAGTTTGCTGCAGACGTGCTTCAATAGAAGAATCTCCCCCCAAGAAAATCCGAGTTGGTGGGTTAGTAACTCTAGGTATGTGCAGTTCCGCGTATGCCAGTGACTCCAAGGCTACAAGAAAACAGCTTTTTAACTAATTTCTGCCACAATAGTATATTGCCAATGTAGTTTAAATTCTAATTGGTTTAATAATGAAACCTCAGAGTAAGATATCAGGGTAAATGCTGAGAACCCAGAGAAAAGAAGAACTGTCAGCCACAGTTACCTCCTACCTTGACAACTCCTTAACCAAAAAAAATGTTAAACATTTGTTTCCATATGTCTTATAATTTTCTCTCTGCCCAGCCATGTCACTTTCTATTTCCTCCTCCAAAATCCTGGGATTAAACATCTATGTCACCACTTTCTGGCCTCTATAGTTAGCTAGTTTCTAGCTCTACCCTCTGATCTCAAAACAAGCTTTATGTTTTTAGAACACAAACAAAATATTACCACAACTGCCTTTTCTGAATAATAATTGGCTTATCAAGTGTCGAGGGTGAGTCTGAAAAGAGGAGAATCTGGAAGTATTCATCACATAAATTATCATTTCTTTATGAGTCATGTTTCACTTTCATACTATATCCCAGATTCCATTTTTTTTTTAAATCCCCCAAGCTACCAAGTAGTAGACTGGGAACAGAATGCAGAGAATAAGATACTGATTTAATGTCACTCATTTACCACACCAGTGATAAAGCTATCTTATTTTTAATAAACTTTAGATATATGTAACCAGAAGATTTTTAACCTTGACTTACCCCTCAGTTTGGACTTATCTTTCCCACCCATGGTCTTGTATAATACTTTTATAAGTAGCCACTTATAAAGTAATTACTCAGAGGCTCAAACTATTGCTAATTAGCTCTTGCTAATCTTAAATCAATCCAGCACATGACATTTGTCATACAGGAGCTTTCAAAACATGCTTCTTGGTCAACTGAATCAAGTCTCCTAGATACCCTTTCCTGTATCTCTGCCTAATTATAAGCTGTCTTGCTTGTAGACCAAAACAGCTTCTTCATTAATTAATGATAGCAAAAACTAATCACAGCATATATACAACCATCCCACAGCAGAAATTGGCTAAAGAATTGTGAGGAAACAAAACATATGCATATATTGACACACATTCATAAATTTGTGTGTAACAGATATTGAGATTTTTTTGTGCCAGGAATATAGTTTGTTTGTTTGTTTTTAGGTAAAAGACTGATAACTAAAAAACAAAAACATATATTGGTGCATGAAACAGGAAGGGGAACATTCTCATGTATATATGCACACACACTTGCCCACTCCATGTGAGAAACAAGAAAGTTAATAAATCAGGAAGTGAAAAGAGAAAGAAGATAAATAAAATAGTGATAGAGAAGCACAGTTAAAAGCCTGCTGGTTATTTGGCAGTGCTCCAGAGTTCCTGACATTTTGGAGCTTTCATCATATCATAAAAATAAGTAAATAAAGTCAATGAAATGTGACAGGTTCTTTTGTGTTGTCTAAACTCTTCTCGCCTGTATATCCTACTGGGAAGATGTTTCCCTATGACAAAATTTGTGAATATTATTTTTTCCACATGTATGACATTCAGCATCACCAAAACAAAAGAGTAAGTTTTGATTGAGGATAAAGCACTACACAATTAAAGTCTCTCCATTTGAACACCATGTCCTTCCCATCTATTTTATTCACTAACTTATGAATTTAGAAAATTTTATTTTGTTTTGTTTCTGTTTATTACTTTGGGTCAGTGTCTCAGAATGCAACCCAAAGTGGATTTGAATTTATTTCCTGCCTTTTCTCACTTTTCAAGATTGGCATGCAGGAGAGTGCCCACTACATTCAAGCAAATGTTTGAAACTGTTACATTCAATGAATTATAAAGGAAATTGTCAAATTCAGTGATTACTAAGGGACATATCTCAAAACTTTTAGTCAGGAAGAAGAGAATTAAGTAAAAGATAATCTAAGTCATGGGAACAACACAAAAAAAGAGAAACTGCAAGTGGTGTAAAAGTTACTGGTCCCTGGAGAAAACAATATCAACAGTGTTGCAAATATCACATCAACAGTTATATATTACATATACAAAGCAACAAATGCATGTAGAATACTTGGGGTTTAAATGCAAGTCTTCACAACTCATGCTTTAAACTACTTAAACAGTTACTATTATAAACATCACCCTGAACATGCCTGATCTCCTCTGAAACAGAGTACAAATAAAAAAAGGCCTGAGTGGGGTCTAAGAAAACAGATGAGAGTATGCTATAAAGGCTGGCTCTGTTATACATTGTCACTCTAATTAGTATTTTACTATACCCTTACATCATTAAGACATATTGAAAAATTATAATTAAATGGTAAATTTAGAGAAAAATACCAAAAAGAAAAGTCTAAAATGAAAAATAAAATCTCCCATTCTTTTATTTCAATCTTTTTTATTTCTTATTTTTTTATTTCTTTTTTACCTTTTTTTCATTTTTATTGTTATTATGAACAAAGAAGTCACACTTTCTATTCTTGTATATCCTTATTCAAGGTCCCTTCCCCCTCCCACCACATCAGGTCATTCTTTCTTCTCCACAACTCCCTAAAGACAGTTTCTAAAGGTTTACTCTGACTTAGTGATTCAATGAGAAAAGTTCAAGTCTACAACAGGAAGCCAAAGTGACATGGTGGGAATTACTGTCTTGAGAAAATGAAGAGCTCTGTTTTATTATTTCTACATACTAGCATAATCAAATGGCCCAGCAAGCAAGGAAAAAAAGGAACCCATCCCTTCTCAAGTTATAGGATTATCTTCATCTTTTGCTTGATATCGTTTATATGCAGGATTATATTTATTGGAGCTATTCATCTTGTCCATTATTTTACTTCAGTGAATTCAATATGTTCAAATAGAACAGTAAAATAATCATATATTTAAAATTGATGTACTTAAGATGGTGTTTACTATTAGTATTGACAGGAGATGTGGAAGATAGCCAAGGACTGAGGAAGTGCAAACAAAATGATGTATTGTTAATTAAATTATTTGACATGGAAAAGTCATTAAAACAATGTTGTTTTTAACAGAATTTAAAATAATATTTATAAACTATTATTATAAGTAACAAAATTATATGAAGGAATATACCATGAGAAATTATAATAAATTAACATGACATTTAGAATAGATAGTTGTCTTTAATTACAGAAAACTAATGCTGTTCAAAATTTTATAAATATATATTTAAAATAAAACTTTATTACATATTTTTCTTTTATTTTTCTACCCTTTTATACCTTTCCCATCCCTTCTAAGCACTGCCCACAACTTCTCCTTCTGAAGATTATGGTTTACTGGGATATAGGTATGTAATACAACTATCTAAGCATCTACACATTTTAGAAATTTACAGTGCTTGTAGTTTTTTGTACTTAACAATACTGTATGTATTGAGAATTTTGTACTTAATCCATTCTTAATGTGAAAACTAGAATTCTTGTCAACTGACGTTAACTTCTGGTCTACTATTTATATTCTCAGATGAAATAGAATAGCTAATAATGTTTAATTGTTTAGTATATAATGCTAAATTGTCTTACCACAAATGTCTAGTTGTTTACATTACTGTATACAGTGTCAGAAGGTTCCAGTAAGATTTATTGTCTGTTTTATGTACAATACTTTTCAGGAACTTACCTACAAATTAAATTTTAAAATAAATATCATAATAAAGTCTTTGGTATATGGTGTTATGTCTTAAAATACAGACATCAGAATATAAAGCATCTAAAAATACATTAAATCACACAAACATAAAATAAATTATTAAATCATGCAATTTATATAAACATATATAAAATTTTATACTTATTATATTTATGAAAGAAATGCTTGTGATTATTTTTATTCACTTTGTATACTCATTTATATATGTACACATACATGTATATATAAGTGTGTGTATCTGTGTGTGTACACGTATGTGTGGATACATGCATACCCACACATACTATGCATGCTGCATAGAAATAGATCTGCATTTTTTTCAAAATTGTGCCATACATAATATGTTTACCACTTAACATTGAATACTTCATTGATATTATTCTTTTTAAAGTGACCTTTAAATTAACCTTTTTCATTAACTTCAGTGAACTATTTATATTTAGTAAATCGCAATCTCAAGTCATCAAAATATAAGTATGTGCAGTGTAGCGACACACCTTTACTCCCAGCACAGAGGAAGTAAGGGAGGCAGTACTCTGTGGGTTTCAAGACAGCCTAATTTACCTACTGTGTCCCAAAACTGCATAGTGAGACCCTGTGTCAAAACATAAGTGAAGATAATAAACAAAAGCAATGAAATTTGTATAAAAATTAAATTATTTGATTCCACAAGAGGTGAATGGCAGTTTTTCTTATATAGTTTTGATATGGTTTGGTGTTATTCTCATCAACAGACATGGGAAAATTCTTAAATCTTTGAGTAATCAGAAGAGACTTCTTAGCTAGAAACATGCATTTCTTTTTCACTACTACTGCCTTTGGATCATAAATTTCAACAAAAATAGTAGCTGAGACTTAAAGTAGAAAACAAATTGAAACAGTCAACATTTCTTTTCTTGATGCTGTGTAAAATAGTCTGTTAAAAGCATACAGGACAAAGGGTTTCTTCTGCTTTACAGCTTAATGGTACAGTTCACCATAATGGACAAGTACTGGCACCAAGATATTAAGGCAGTTGATAACATTCTATCCCTAGTGCAAAAGTAAAGAATGATGAATGCATGCATGTTGTTGTTTATATACATTTCTCCATTTGTATTGTCCAAAGTTGCCATGCACAGCAGAAGGGGCTTTTAACCTTTAATTGAGGTGACAAAAATAACACCATATAGGCATATCCAGATGACCATATAATGATGTTTCTGCATTTTATCAAATTGATATTAAACAACAAATATCTCACACTATTAGTAACTTGGGGAAACCTTAGACCTGTCCAATATAAATAAAATGAGCAAAGAGATTGATACACTATTAGATTTCTTTTTTTCCCCAGTGTTTTGGTAATTCTTTATACCTTTAAAATAGTCAATAGTTTATAAGAAGTTTTGACATTAGACATAAAACTAATAGTAACATCACATCTATGAAATACCTATTTAACAGGGAATTTCTGAGATTATTTAGTCCCAAGAATGGCTCTAGAATTCTTTTTTTATTATGAACAAAGAAGTCACAATTTCTATCCTTGTATATCCTTATTCAAAGTCCCTTCCCCCTCCTGCCACATCAGGTCATTCTTTCTTCTCCACATATCCCCATCCTATCCCTGGGCAGGCCGCAGGCAGTCCTATGATCCCACTGACCCAATATATATTGCTTAGTTCAGTCTCCACTCCTGGCAGATCCAGTTTTCTCCCCCCAACCTCAAGATTGAGTCAGGTGTTTCTGTAGGGGGAGTGGGATCCAAGGAGTCAGTCCAAGGTGTTTCTGATCCCAAGCTCTTCAGTGGTTGTGGTTTGAAGCTTGGGCATACTTTGCTTTTTCTTGTTTGTTTGTTTGCTTGTTTGGTTAGAGTCCACTAAAGAGTGAGTACATCCCCTGCTTATCTTTCTGAGTTTGTGATACCTCGCTCAGGATGTTATTCTCCAAATCCATCCATTTGCCTGCAAATTTTAGGATATCATTTTTTCTTACTGCTGAGTAGTACTCCATTGTGTAAATGTACCACAGTTTGTTAATCCATTCTTCAGTTGAGGGGCATCTAGGTTGTTTCCAGGTTCTTGCTATTACAAATAACGCTCTTACATAGTTGAGCTGATGCCTTTGGAGTGCGACTGTGCATCTTTAGGGTATACACCCAGCAGTGGTATTGTTGGGTCCTTGGGGAGATTGATTCTCAATTTTCTGAGAAACCGCCATACTGCATTCCAAAGTGGCTGAACAAGCTTACACTCCCAACAACAATGGAGGAGTGTTCCCCTTGTTCTGCATCCTCTCCAGCATAGGCTGTCTAGAGATGGCTCAGCCGTTAAAGGCTAGGCTCACTATTAGATTTCTAATATGTTATGAGAATGGAAGTATTTACAAAGTTAAGCAACTAAAATACATTAGACATGTCTTTAAATTATTAATAAATAATATGATTGAGAAAAAGTCATGCTTTTTTTCCTTAGTCTTAATGTCTTACCTACACAAAGAATGTGCTACTTATGATATTTTGACATAAGAATTTTCTTCTGGGTCCTTCTTAGATTTTTTTTTTATTTATTTAAAAAGACTTTTTCCATATCTACCACTGCTTCCCTCTCTTCTCTCCTCCCAGTCCCTCCCACTTCTCCCTCAGCCTCCTGCCCACTTTACCCCTCATCCAATCCCCAAGAAGAACAAGGAGTCCAAAGGTGGATCAGTTCACTCTGGCATATAGAGTTGAGATAGGTTAAAGATACTTATAACAATATTAAGGCTGTGTTAGTTTTCCCTATGTAGGGAATGGGCTCCAAGATGTCAGTTCATGCCCAGGAACATAGTCTGATCTCACTTCAAGAGGCTTCAAAAACTACCCATGCCATTGACAGTTGTCTAACTTTGGACAGGACAGTTTAGTTCTTTTTCCTGAAGCTTACTCAGTGGTTGTTTCTGAGACAGTGAGCTCCCAATAGGTAGGATCAGTAGTCTCTGTGGATGTCCTTATGATCTTTGTCCTTTTGTTTATATGCTCTCTCCTCTCTCTCTCCAGAACTTGGAAGGCAGAGGCAGGCAGGTAAATTCAAAACCAGCTTGTTCTACAGAGGGAGTTTCAAGACAGCTATGGCTACACAATAAAATTCTGTCTCCAAAATACATTATTGAATGATTTTTTTTATATTTTTATGTTTTTTTTACATTTTTAGTAACTGAAATTATTAATCTTTATAATTCTTCTACCTACATGCGCTTTTTCCTATTGTTATGTTTATGTAGGTATTAACCTGACTGATATCCATGTTGTCCATGAAAAATTAGTATCTTCAGTTTAATCATACCCTTAGGAAAATAAAGGGCACATCAGCCCAGGCAATCACTGAGACTTAAAGTCAATATAGAAACAAGAATTTTTAGATGGTGCTTGATTTACTTCTGTTAGGGATCCATCCATGGTACTCCTGGAAGAATTGTTAGGTTTGAAGGAAGACACAATTCATTTAAGTTTTCTATTTTTTGTGAACATTTAACCTGCTTTCTTTGGCTTTGTTTTGAAGACTGATGATATTAAGCGAGTGGGGGATTTTACAGTTCAATGTTCAATAGAACCATCTTGTTAGAACACTACCCTTTAATTTTGATAGGCTAATACTGCATGGAGTAATATGTGACCTCTATTCTGTACTCAAGGTAAAAGGTTTTCAGGTGGCGAGTGTCTAAATTACAGTACTATCAAATGACCTAATTTGAAGGTTCTGCTCTCAGAAGAAGCTTCTGTTCTGGATGTTTTCACAGAAACTGGCTAAGAATTCTCCTTCTTAGACAGGTGAGGCCATTTCCCTGTCTGTTAATCTCATCAAGGCCCAGTATTCCTCTTATATTTATATGTCCATGTAATCACAGTTCTGAGAAACAGAATATTATATTCATTGAAAAGTTTTCCTTCCTAGATTAACATGACTAATCTCTAAAGAATGATTAAAATGTACAAATGAGAGATATACTGATTTCCCAACTAAGTAAATATAATTATTTTTAGGAAGTGTTGTTTTAAAGAAAATCTGTAGTTTATCTACATTTCCCAAGAACTTGATTTGGAAAACACTCTGAAAATCTGACAGGAAGAAACTTGCACATTTTCTTTGTTACAGTCTGTAATTGGCAAGAGCTAAAGTGCCTAGAAATTGGACTGTCTCACAGTGTGTATTCCATCTCATGTTTAAACGTATGCAGTTATATATAGGATATATGCATAATCATATATGTACATATGTGAACATGCAAAAATCCATTCTCAATGGTTAAAAAGAAAATTAAACTTTAATTAGAGTAACTTTTAATTATTTCCAAGGGCTTCTCTTCATGATCAAAACATAGTTGATCTGAGAGACAACTCCTAGTAGCCTTGTTTTTAATTTATAAAAGCATTAAGCAAAGTTATCTGGAGACATTGTGTGACATCTGCTATAGTGCTTATTACCAAGATATTCAAACTAACCTTACTTTTACATGAATGAACATTTAATTTTAAATATGAATGCCTATATAGCAACTCAACTCTCAAGGTAATTCAGATTTTAAAACCTTAAAGTACATATATTGAGAGACATTAGCATATACCAACATGCCATTTAACTACCCACCCTATTTCCTTTTATTTCCCTCTAGGCACAATTAATTCCAGACAGCATAGTTTGTATGTTTTATGGGGCAGTGAACTAGAGGTAGATGAGAGAATCATGACTGTTAGGGCTGCTGTTTCTGACAGAGTGGAGAGATAATAGGCCAATCTTCTCTCTCAATGACTCCTGCCTGACCAGAGAAGATGAGGTAGCAGAGAGACTGAATCATTTTAAAAGAGGCATTAGTGCCGAATGGAGGGTGAACTATCAATTGAGCTTTGCTTGACAGAAGAAATGGCACTTTTGCCTTTGGGCATCTTTTTAAGAGTAAGAACAAAGTTATATTTAATACTCTCTTGACTTTATGCAATGAACACTGTGTTTCCTTCTGTGTATATCAAAATAAGTGGTATTTTAGTGTCAGAGTTGTTACAGTTAACTCCATAGAGAATTGAGACTATATTGCATTTAGGCTAATTTCTTTCCATTAAATTTCCTTACAAGAAGATAATATAACTGAAAAGACACAAAAGAATTCTTCTACACTGAATTAAAGAGACAAAAAAATATTGTCCTTCCCAGATAATGCTTAAAATATATGACAATTATGTTCCCACTGTATAAGAAAGTAATAAAAGCATAGACTTTTTCAGACAAATTACAGACCAGCATTCAGACTTTATAGGTTTTTACTTTGTAATTTAATATTTAGTATAAATATTAAATTTTTTCATGAATTCTTAATAACCATGTAAAAAATAATTATAAATATTAATATTTATTTTAATTGTATTTTTGAAAATCTCTATTATGTATATGCTGCATGTTTGCATGTCATTGAAAATGTGTATGTGTGTGTGTAGTGTATCTATTACACTGTATGGAATATTACATTAACTGGGCAAAAATGTGTTCCATTTGTTTATGCTGAGTAACAGTACTTTATGTAAGGGTGTGTTACAGTTTTTTAGGCTGCATTAGTTTAATTACATAAAGGTGTGCTACTTTTATTTAGGCCGACTTGTTTATTTATGAAAAGATGTGTTGCTATTTCATTTTACCTATGTCACCTGATTAGTCTAATAAAAAATGAAATGGTCAATAGCTAGGCAGAGAATTGATAGATACAGCTTGCCAAAAAAGAGAATGAGTAGGAGAAGAAATGTAGTCTAGAGAGATAAAAGAAAGAATAGAAGAAAGAATGAATGAAGGAGAAAGAGATGTAGATGCCTGGAGCTAACAAGCCAGCCAGCCCCGAGCCAGCTAGATGGAGTAGGACATAAAAAAAAAATAAAAAAATAAAAATCCTGAGGCACAATGTAGATAATGAAGCAAAAAACAGGTTAATTTAGCTAACCAGAAGTAAGCCTAAGATAAGACTGAGCATTCAAAATTAAAAGTAAGGCTCTGTATCATTGTTTCAAAGCTGGTTGGTGTCAAGAAAGCCTATAACACATAGTCTTTCAATATTTGTATGTTTATTAAACAATGTATTCATGTGAAAACTTATAAAAAGATGGGTTGGTATCATGGCTTAGTGTATAAATTTGATTGCCCCTATGCTTGAGTTTCTAAGCTCAGCTTGGGAAAACACTTGGCAAAAGGAGACAACTGAGTACTACAAGCTTTTCTCTGACTCGACACACATCCTGTCACACATGCGTTTCCATACAAACACATATGTACACACAAATAGACAACTGTAAAATAATTATGAACATAATGCAAAAACTATAAAAAAGAAGCTAAACTTATAAAAGCTACTTTATAACTGTTAACTTAATTCTGATTAGATATCTACTAATGCCTACTAGTGTGCTGAGGGAAAATCACTTGTAACAAAATCAATCAAAACATGATTTTTAATCTCAAAATAATACGCAGTTATCTCTAATAGCATTTCTGTGTATATTACCAGGTAAGAAGAGATAAGATTAACATGTGTACTCACAGACTGTGATTGCATAAGCATAAAGGGGATTTTGTTATTTTAATTAAGAAGATTAGTTCTATGAAAACCTCAGCCTGTGATTGAGTCCTACCAATATGCCCTTCTCTTGTGCAGAAAATGCTCTAAATTTTTAAAGTTGCAAGTTTAAGTAATCAGAAACACAAAAAGAAGAGACAGCTTTTAGTAGAGTGGAAAGAAAAGTCAGAGTGTTTCCAAATCTGAAAGATAAAGAGCAGCAGAGCTTTGTGAAAGGAAGAAATGTGTGCCTCTTGTGTAATAAGCCTACAAAAATGTCATTAGCTTGAACCTGAACATCCAGTCATAATCTTGGCCTGAAAGATGGTTCAGAAGATTGCAAACTTGCTTTGAAAGCAAGCCTTAAAACTGAGTTTAGTTCTTGATTATCAGGATGGAGGGAGAAAATTGATTTCTCGGGATTATTCTGATTTATTGCACACTGTTGCTCGCCCACACTTGCATATAAAAAGACACACATCACACATACACACACACACACAAACAGAAATTTGCACATTTAAACATGTGTAACAAATGATATATATATATATATATATATATATATATATATATATATATATATATATATATTTAAAGTCAGAATCCTGAAACTATCTCAGAATGGTCACTCTCTGTAACCAGGCAACCAAGTAGCCTAGAAAAGGTAAGAGGCAGAGTGGACCCTTAATGATGGAATTGTGCAAAGTGCAGGATGACAATACTCAGCTTCCATTTCCTGGTATTATACACATAGTGTCAAAGAGAAAGAGGACACACTGTGCTAGGATCATTTTAACTGATCTTTGCTAGTGTGGAGAAGAACTGTATTTGATTTTGTATTTGGAGAAGAGATACTTCCAGTTTTCCACAGCTTTCACCTTTCTATGTTATCTTAGAAGAATAATGCTTCATTTTAAGAAAAAAATAATCTTTATTCAGCTGTTTCTAGCCTCAGAAACTACAACCCAAAGCTTATTGATACTTGTCTTAATTCTTTTCAATATAGAAATTTAATGCCCATGTCAGAGGTTTTAAAGCAAGTTTCATTTCATCTAAGAGGCTGTTTGGAGAAGACCTTTCATTTTCTACTCTTTGTCCTAATGATCCATCACATAGATTTAAGCCTTAGTTTCTCATGAAATCTTCCTAGTTTTTTTCTTTTAAACAATGGCTATATTTTATTTACTTATAATTTAACAATAGATTATTAGTAAACAAAACTCACACTTTTATGTTTGTTGTGACATTTAAAAAAATTTATGACAGAAAGAATTAACCCAATCATTTCATAATTCAAACAATTAATTAATTTAAGTCATTAGTATAATATTAGACCCCTATAACAACTGTATTAGTTATACCTAGGAAATCTTTCTAGGGGAAGGTGACATAATTGATGAGGAAAGGTCAAATTATTAAGTGATAAGAAGGCAGAATGAAGATCAAATTAAGGAGAAACAACTAATATTGATGGCCCTCTGAATGAGAAGTGTTGAAGAAAAATTTAAATGGTTTTAAACATTATTTAGCACCTATAATATATGTGAAAACTCATAAAAGTAAAATAGCATGTTTTTATTATCAAGCTGCCAAAAGCAAAGCTGTTGAGTAATGGATAGTATGTTTTCTCTTACTCCAGAGCTTTAGAAATGGATGAGCACTTGTGGTATTTTTTAATTGAAAAAAATTTTCCTCATATAATATATTCTAATTATGGTTTTCTCTATCAACTCCTACAAGATCCATTTCACTTCCTCATCCATGAAAACCCACCCAGCCCAGGCCAAAATACAAACACACATTAAAAAGAAATAACAAAATAATACAGGATACAATAAAAGCAAACATACCAAAACAGAAAACTAAGAAACAGATAAACTGAAGAAAAGACAAAAAAAATGGATAAGAAATATATATAGATGCAGAGATAAACTGTGTTCACATAATAAAAATTCCTTAAAAATTTAAACTGAAAATCATAATATAGATGAAAAATATTTGTTTTTAAAAGCCAAAAGCATTAGGTTAACTATGTTCACAGCAGCATTATTCGTAATAGCAAGAACCTGGAAACAACCTAGATGCCCTTCAACTGAAGAATGGATTAACAAATTGTGGTACATCTACACAATCGAGTACTGCTCAGCAGGAAGAAAAAAATGATATCCTAAAATTTGCAGGCAAATGTATGGATTTGAAGATACCTGAGTGAGGTATCACAACCCAGAAAGAGATTCATTACTCATTCATTAGTGGACTTTTAAAAAATAAAAACATAAAGATGTCATTGTATACAAGAACTCAAGGCTAGAACATAGACAAATTATACAATGCTTCACTTCTGCATTGATGACCTCTGGCAGGGGTGTGGGTGAGGAAAGACTTGTGTTTTTTAAGGGGCTGGCTTCATGGAGTTTAATTCTGCTCCAGTAAGTAAATGAGCTTCTTTTTTTAAATGGGGAAATCATAAGAGTGGTCATGTATCTGAGTGGTCTGATAACTGAGCTTGATGGGGTGCATGATGTAAAAATCACCAAATAATAAATAAAAAAGAAATCATACAAAATATATAGTGAAAATCATATTTTATAACAAAATTGAATTATTAAAAAGCCTCTTTTTGTCTATAACGCTTTTCCAAAAGACTCTCTTTAAAGTTTTCTGAATGTGCAAAATATGCAAAAATGCTTCCCATTAAATATTTACAGACTATCATTTCTTCAATAATGTAACTGACTTACCGTTTACTTTGCTAAATATACGCCTGATCTCTGTAGCAGATGTGTTTGCCTTGCTCTATGGTCAAAACATAATATTTTCCTGTCACTGTAATAATTCACAACTTATGTCTGACTATTATCACTGTTTTATCTCTTACTATAAAAAAATTCAGTTTAATTTACAAAGGGTATTGTCAGTAATCAGTAACACATTCACAAAACTTCTCTATAGCTTTTTGAAATACTTAACAAATGCCATTATTCATAACCGCCCTCATATACACTAGATCATCAGAGCTTATTGTGATTTAACTGTAACTTAGAATCTATTCAGTTTCTTGATGTGAGCTGGCAAGTAATTACTAATGGGTGTTATTTATATCAATGTGATATTATATGTTTAGGAAAAGATACATTAACATATTTCAATTTTATTATAACTTCAAATTTGATAATTTATATATTCATTAATGTTATAAATTAATGATTTCTGGTGTTCACTGATTACTAATTACTAATTTCATAACTGTCTAAAATCTTTCAGATAATTATGGAACACAGCAATAAGAAAAGCTAATTTAGTTACCTTATAC
Organism: Sigmodon hispidus; assembly: GCA_004025045.1. Classification (NCBI taxonomy): domain Eukaryota; kingdom Metazoa; phylum Chordata; class Mammalia; order Rodentia; family Cricetidae; genus Sigmodon; species Sigmodon hispidus. The sequence continues at coordinate 7,032 of PVIH01019377.1, read as the reverse complement.
CATTTTTTCTGTAATGATGTATTTTCACTCTTTAGGGAAAAGTTTGTGTTTACTGGGAGTGTATTTGTATTTTCTCAGGCATGCATATGTGGCCACATGTGTTTGTACATGCATATGGAGGCCAAAGTTTCATGTTCCGGTGTTTTGAACAACTGTTCACTTTATTTAGGAAAGAGTGGTCTCTTACTAAACCCAGAGCTCACATAGTCAGATAATCTATCTAGTCAGCTTGTCTCTTCTTTCCAGGAACTGGTATTGCAGATGGATCACCAAACCCCATGTAGTTGCTGCAGAATCCTGAGGACCTGATATCTAGACATCATGTTTTTACAGTGAGTATTTTGTCCATATTTTCAGCCCTTGATCATTTTGTTAAAAATAACCAAGAACCTGTATCAAACTAACTGCATTTATAATATTCAAACTCATTGAATATCAGATATACTAGTTTCTATACACCAACTCAATCTAGCCTCAAAAACCTGTACCTTTTCTAATGATGTCTATAAAAAGTTATTGCTAACTCACATATACTCCATCCAAATGAAATAAGTGAATCATGAGTGTGCTCAGATGGTGAATGAATTAGTACTATCTGATTCTCTCTTTCATAATTGTCTGAAATACCCCCGGTGAATGTCTTCCAGGATTAATTCTGTCTGGATTTAAAAGGCTACGGATTTATACTAGGATCCTGGTAAATTATTGATCTGAGTTTATTTCACTTTCAGATGTGTCTATATTGTGCTTACAAATTGAGTATTCTCCAAATTATCAGTTACTAAAGATAGCGTTATCTTTCAATCTGTCCCATATCCCCCTTACATATTATAAGTCTTGATTTATTTCTAACTGGAAGAAAATATAATCGCAGTTGTATATTAATCATAAAAAATATTATTTATTTTGAGATTGAAAATCAACTTGAGCATATAATACTGCTTTACAATGTGGTATACTACTTGAGTACTCCATAGAGATCCATTAAAATAGAAATTTAGATATTGGGGAAGGTCTAAATTTCTAATTTAATGGATCCCTACATAGTATCAAGTAAAATAATAGGAATAAAATGGGTAGAGAAGGAGCTGAGAAACAATTCTGAATCTGAAATAAAACTAACATTAGGCACTGACTTATCTTAGCTATAAAAAGACTTTATGTATGTACATGAAATATACACACAATGACTTTGAATCATGGTTAAAGTAAGTTCATCAGTCATTTTGTTTTCAAAGCAGTTCTCAGACACTGAATTATCTATATAACTCCTAATATTAAAATATATAGGAACAATTTTTTAAAAATTTAAAAGTTCTGTGAAAATATTATCAGGAAAGCATACAAATTTTTTTTTATTCCATCATTATGTCATAAAGAGTGTTATAATAGTGGGAAAATGATTAGTCTGTGCAAGAGTGTTTTTATTGAGATCACTATAAAAATGAAGACATGCTTAGCTTTTTAAAAAAGTTGTTTGATTTTTATTTATACTTGTAAAATTCCAAACTGGGCATCAGATCCCATTTTTGCAACTTATATTACAGGCAACTTTGTGACCACAGAATTCTGTGTGGGGAACTAAACTGGAGTACTCCAGAAAAAAAAGAAAGTGTGCTTAATCAGTGAGCCTTCTCCCACCTTTCCAATTTTTTTTTTTTACTCCAAGATAGGCCAGACTGAGGCTGAAAGTTTGGCTCTGCAGTTAGAGTGCTTGCTGCTCTGTAGAAAACTCATGTTTGGCTCCCCAAATGCTCATGAAAGTTTACTATCCATTACTCTAGTTCCAGGATATCAAACACACTCTCTCTGGCATCCACTGGCTGCAGGCAAGCATGTGTTCCACATATATGTAGGCAAAACACATCCAAACTTAAGATGTTTTTAAAGAAGGTATATTCTACTATTATCAATAAGAAACTTTAAAATTACTTTACTTCTTTCTGAGATTTTAGTTATTTTTGTAGAAAGAGAACATAATCAATTGCTAAGGCTTAATTTCAGTCAACATTAAAATTGTAACCTGTGTTTAGAGAGACAGTCATTTTCTAGAACATCATAAATTGACCATCCTTTCCAAAATAAATTAAAATCAATCTGCCTTGGGCAAATATCTGGTGTTTACTTCTTTTCTGTTCCGACCTGATCAAGTGTAGCAGATGTATTGCTAATATGGATCTGGAGAAGTGCCCTTAACAGATTTGACTGAACAGATGAGCAGTCATGGAAAGTTTAGAAATTACATAATCTACAATATCTCAGTGACCTTTAGAAACATCACTTAGTCATTAAATCATCACTCTTGAAAGTTCTTATGAAGTTATTATGAAAAGTAGTTGGTATAAGTAGTGGGTGTATAAAAAGTGACTTAAATGTAGCCCATGGAGATAGAACATTCACATTCAGTTATTGCTCTGAATGGTGATAAAGAAAATTTTATATGCCCCTGTTCTGGCTGAAATAATGTCTTCGGTTATTATTTGAACATTGTATAATTTATAATAAAAATATCCACCCCCATTAAAGTTTATTATGCATCCACATTTTGCAAACATAGTATGTTCTTAAAGCACAACATGGAAATATTTAATATATACTAATAAATTTTAGTTACTTGTTATTTATGGATTTATGACAACCAAAGGAGTTTCTCCACATGGATTTCCTGGATTTTAATATATGCATTTTCCATTCCCATAATGAAATTAAATAATTGAAAATACAAATTCCAGTGATCAAACCTGTACATATTTAAGAAGCTGGATAAAAGTACCCAGGAAGACAAAACCCTAGAATTGTCTTCCATGTTTCCTCATTTGGTATGATTAACTAAACCAAATAACCACTACCAGAAATATTTCATATTTTTAACATAAAAATACTAAGAAAATCTTGGTTGATATACCAGACCTTCCCTCTTCTAGCAGCAGTCAATTGTAAAGGGCATCTTGATTTGGAATGTGAGCAGGGGACAGAATATGAACCAAATATAGCATATGCATAATTTAACACATTAAAACCAAGTAAAGTAAAACAAAAGCAGTTCTGAGATGGTGAGACATACAAACGCTAAGATGCATGTGTAACTGTTTCAGCTTTTTGGAATATATTTTAAAAATATTGACTATAGAACTAATACATACATTAATAAGTAGGACCAGTATTTTCTTTAACTGTGAAGACTGTCTTACATATTTTAATAATGTGTTTAAATTGCAAATGTTTAGAACTTTCCTCAAAATTAGAACTACATTCTTCTTTCTCAGTATTGCATGCATGGGACATAAGATTTTCTCATATAACTTTACCTTTCAAGAAGCAAATAATCATAGTGGAGATAAAAGAAAATGATTTAAAACATTTACCATGTAGTGCTGAGTCATTTATTCTAAAGGTTTACAGAAAGATTTGATGTAACATTGTTACTACAACCAACAGTAATTCTTTTGTTCTATGACAGCATTTCTAACCAATCTGAGGCAAGCTTATTCAATGCTAAAGTTTTTTTTACACAAAATGCTTTCATTTTGATATGTTCAAGATTATAAAATTAAAATTCATTTATTTGTCAAAAATCTAGTGCAGAATTCTAATCAATAATTTGTCAGTTAAATATTTATAAGTACTTCAAGATTTTATTGAACTAAATTTTGAGAACTAAAATGATATTTATTAAAATATCATGTCAATTATTATAAATATTCAATTACAACTTGAGTCTGATTCAGAATAGTAACTATGGGTATAGCTTTTCTGTGTAAAATGTGACAATGAACTCATACTTATTTGCCCAAGTGCTGATTGTTAGATATTTTAATATAATAGGAAAAATTATTTCTGTATTTATAAATAATATTTTATGATAAAAGACATAATTTTCTGAACACTTAGAAATTATGCCTTATTTTTACATGCAAATCCCTCAAGGAATTTACACACAATATAAAATAAAATTTTATTATAATCTTAAAAAGAGGCTGATTTATTATTAATGTAAGGATAAATTATTATTTACTAAATTGTTTTGAAAAATGTCTCGATGTCTTTTACAAATCTTAAATGTGGTTTTAATTGTCAATGAGCATTATGCTGTAATTTGGTTTGCTGATTATGATTTCAGATAGATAGAAAAATTATTTCCGATATACATAAAATTGGAATTTCTATATATGTTTCAAGTTGCAGGCATTAACACAACCTAATCTCTAATAATCATATGTAGTCCTTAACAATTATATGCAATGGGGTACTAATAGTATTTATATGCATCATTAAGTAGGTATTATAAAGAATTTGTAATTTTCTTAGTATTTTTTCAAACTTAATATATTAAGCTCTTTCCCTGTTGATAAAAGTAAGAATAATTTTGGTATAGGATAAATCAAGTTACTAGCAGAAGACATTTTGACAAAAGTTTGAGGAAGCACAGCTTAGAATGCAAAATGAAGAGTCATTCAAGGTTGTTCCTTAGTGTCCAAAGTGACGGAATATGGGTATTTGTTGCATCTTAGTCTCTTATCACTGTAACATAAAATCTTCATGGTTAAAAGACACCCCAAAGGAGAATATAAAGCCAGAGAAACAAGGTTTCATGAAAAGTGAAGGAGTTTAGCAGTTGAGACTTGATAATTTAAGCCCATTAGGTATGTGTGCTGCAGTGTGTGTACTGCAGTGTGTGTGAGTACGAGATGAAATATGTGAATTAAGATAAAACAATACTCAAACTCAATAATCAGGAATTTGAATACAATCAGTAATAAGCAGGGACATTAAAATGCTGGATGTGAACTAAATATATATTATGAAAACTAAAGATGAAAAAGAAAATATAAAAACACTATCAACAAACAAGACCAAGATAAATTACTTTCCCAGATGGAGCCAGTCATAAGACAATAATACATATAAACTTATGCAAAGAAAAAAAATTTTATGAAGTGAAGAAAACATCCAAGAGACCTGGGATAGACTTAAGAGACTAAACCTAAAAATTTATAGGGTAGAATAAGTATTTACATTGATGTTTAAAATCTAATAAAATCTATTCAATTAAAGTAAGGCAAGGAAATATGGAATGATAAAATTTGAGCCTTAAAATTAAATAACTAAGATTAGAGAAGAACCAAACAAAACAAAACAAAACAAGTGCAATGAAAGTAATATTATCCATGCATTAAAACATCAGATTTCTACACATTGAGAATTTTCAGGGTAATTATAATTATTGCTGCCATCAGGACCAGCGTCCTCTAGTAGCACTGAGTGTGAAGGGGAAACGTGGAGTTGATAGACCTTTTTCTTTTCTGTCTGAGAGAGTAGAAACAGATGAGAAGATGAAGAACAGGTGAATTAACAAACAGACAGATACACAAGGACTTTTCTGAGGACCAAGGCTTAGTTCTTCATTTTATTATATGTTTTGTTGCTAGTGCTACTGTATTCTTTCGATATTTCCTGTCTATCTTGATATCTTTCTTCTAACTTTCCTTATACATCTTTTCTGCTATCTGTCTTCTCTCATTCTTGATGATTTTCTTCTGTTTCCTTTTTCTCTGACAGCTTATATACCTCAGAAAACTCTTTCAATCAAAATAAAATTACAGTCTAGTTACATTCAATTTTTCAAGTGAATGATTACAGTAAACACCAGTAAACAACAGAATGTTTTTCATGTTCCATATATAATTAAATTTTACGTATTACAGGCAAAAAAAGTTGTCTCTAGTACCCACATACATTCATACCCAAGAAATTAGTATAGATTAGCAGAGTGTAAGCAAGCAAGGTATGTTTCTCAGCCAGTTCTTTTGCTGACAGACTGCATTTTGAAAAGACCAAAAAATTTATTGCTTATTTCAAAAGGTATTCTTGTAAGAAATCTTAGAAGGATCACAAATCTAAACTTTTATAAATGAAAGAAGCTAGTCAGCTATATTTTAAATCCTCAGGATGCATGCCCACTCATCAACAATTTTTATATCAAGAAGCTGAGAGAAGAAATGGGTATAAGGAATTAATTGTCATCCCATCCTAGCAAGAAAGGCACACCAGCTAATAGTAATTGGGCTGCTTTGTCCTTGTTCCCTGATCTTAGCAACTTGTCACTCAATTATGTTTCTTCCTAAAACTTTAAGTTGTTTCCTATGTTTTCCACTTCAAAGTTATTAACAAAAACATCTTAATCTAAACTTAAGTAATTTTCAATCCTTTTTAAAAACTATAATATTACCCAATACCTTGGGACACATCCCCCAATACTAAGATGAACAGAATTTAAGTTTCCTGTGCTTCTGAGACTCAAGGTCTTTCTTAATCATTAACTTAAGCCACAATATATAGGGGTCCTCAATAGAAACTCATTTGTTCCTCATAAGGTTATGGCTTCCCTTGGGTAGTCAACAGAGATTGGCCTACCAAGTTGGGGGCAGTCCTAGCTCCTCCCTGCTGCATCCAGGTTAATAAGTGATCCTACAGGGAATGGTCTCTGTAAAGTCAGTTCATGTACCAAAGATAAGTCCTGGACCTGTTGCCAGGGGCTCCTAAAATGACCAGTACACACAATTGTCACATTCAGAGGGCCTAGTTCGGTTCCATACAGACACTCCAGTTGTCAATTCATAGTATGTAAGCTCCCATTAGCTCTGGTTAGCTGTCTCTGTATTTTCTCCATCATGATCTTGACCATCTTGCTCTCTTAAGAGCGGGTGCAAAATAGTGGGGAAAACAGGAGAAGGGGAGAAATGAGGAACAGTAGTTGGTATGGAACATTAAAAAAAAATTAAATAAAAAAATCCTCATGTGTTCTATCTCTCTGACACTGCCTTGTTTTGTTTTTTTTTTTCTCTCTTCTTTATTTTGTATTTATCAAAAAAAACACAGTAAAAAGAATTTAAAATGTGGAAGAGTTAACAATAACTATACAGAGGATAAGAATGATAGGCATGGCTTATCAAGGGAAGAAATACAAATAAGATTGCTACACCTATATTTTCTTTGTGTTCATCTTTCCCTCTGAATTTTTTTTTTTCATCC
>PVIH01019376.1:0-35578 GCA_004025045.1 Sigmodon hispidus | reverse complement strand
GAACAAGTTAACATATAAAGTGATTTTTATAGAAAACAGGGATTGTCTCCTGTATTTTGATAAGCAGCGGTACCAGATTTCATTTGTAATACAGTTTGTAGTATTGGAAGAAAAGGATTCTGTGATTGTCTAAGCAAATTATGTTATAAATACAAAGAGGAGAAAATATTGAAAACCATATTTTCTAAAAAAAAAAAAATTAAGCATGCTGAAAGGAGTCAGTAAAATCCACTCCTAGGTGAAGTGGTAGCTATTGGTAAGACATGTCTTCTGTGTGACAAAATGTCAGATTTCTTGGAGATTCAACCTTAAAGAACCCTGAATTAGACACATGTTAGCATCAGTAAGTAATCTTAGTATTTTATTTTATTTTATTTTATTTTTTCTTTAGATCATGTAAGATTAAGAGAAAATAGTCCTAATATAAAAAAATTATAAAGAAGAAAATGAGCATGCACTATGTAAAATTTATTTGCATCTAAAAAAGACTAAAAGAAACATGTTAAATGCTGTTATAATTTTTTTTTCTTTTTAAACAACTAATTAGATTTTGGTTCAAGATAACAGTGAAATATATTTCCAGTGAGACAGATACTCTCCACAAACTTTCTTATGAAAGTGACCTCAAAGTTTTTATCACTTTCCACAGGAGACCTTCTTGGACAATGAAGACTCAACATGTCTTATAAAACTGTCTCTGTTGAGCTATCACAGTGTTAATGAGCAACTAGAAAAAGTTTCATGAATAATTTGTTTTCTTAAAGCCTACACTGTTTTCCACTACAGGTAAAATGAAAATTGCAGTTCTAGAGGGACTGAGGTCATGGACTTCTTCTTCAGATGTGACATGTTTCACTTACAGCTGTTTTTTAAGGGTTATGATCCCCCAATAATCCCAACATTTTGCAGTCACCATAAGACATGTGTGTACTTTGTATTTCAGGTGGAGTAAAAGAGCCAGCAAATGATATAAACCAGCCAGGGTAAGTGCTCATTTCTGTTCATGGAAATTAATTTTAGAAAGAAAGCTGAGGAACAGAGAAAAAAATTTAAATGTAATTTCACAACTAACAGGTCAGTGACAAAGGTAACAGTGTTTCTAACTTTGTGTCAGCCCATGATTGTTCTTGCTGTAATAAAAGTACCCAATTTAGAGTGGTTGTGAGTACACCAGTATAATACAGGGCATCTGTGATGATACAGAGAAGATCAACTGCCAGATGTCAATTCATCTTTCACATCATGACATGTTGACCTTCTGTGAAGTATTATTAAAGATGAACTTCACATGGTCTCATGCCCACAGTGAGCATTAAAATGGTCAGATACGAAGCATGAAAACCGTGGAAGATAAAGAATGTAAATAAATTTCTGGGGTTAAAAAAGTATTTTCATGTGAAGTGTCACATTTCTCATCTGTTTGCAGAGGCATTAGTAACTTTGTATTTAATGGCCAGTGGTATAATGACTGGGTAGAAAATGTGTTCTTTTGAACTTTGAATGGTAACACGGGATGAAAGAGTGTTGGGGAAGGATTAACTGGGCCATATATGTTCTGAACTATCTCTCTTAGACTAGTTTTACTCTAATAGTAAGGAAAACATGATACTATGTCTTCCCTCACTGTATATTGTTGTTGCTAATAAAATACAGGGCCTTGTGCTTTGCAACCCAGGGCTCTACCTCTCAGCAACATTTTGTTTACACTAGTGCTATATCCCATTACACAACATTTTTAAGATTCATGTTACTTCCATTATTCTTTCCACTATCTCATGCATACTTCCTGTATATTAATGCATCATGAATTTCATTCTAATATATAAGTCAATATAAAATTTTTAAATAACCCAGTTGTAGTGTTAAATAGCTTTAATCTCATTATTTTCTTTTTTTTTTTTAAAGTTTTATTTATTTATTATGCATACAGTTTTTACAGAAGAGGGCACCAGACCTCATCATAGATGGTTGTGAGCCACCATGTGGTTTTGCTGGGAATTGAACTCAGGTCCTCTGGAAGAACAGTCAGTGCTCTTAACCTCTGAGCCATCTCTCCAGCCCCATCTCATTATTTTCAAATCAGGGTTATCTAGGTTTCTGTGAGTTTCATGTCAACATGATCTACTTAGTAAATAATAGGATATGCAGAGCTACTTAGTGACACTCTGAATTATAAAAAAGCAAAATAAATGCAGGATATATAGCAATATATAGCAACAATATGCAGAATTTTTACATGACATGTTTTCAGTCACTTCTTTTTTTAGCACATGCTATTACTGTTTTATCCCATGTTAAAATGTTAAAATTTTATTTTTTAAAGAAAATAATAGTGATAATAATTCATTGGTAGTATCCACTATATCCTTTATTTTTGCAATAGCAAATATTTGGTGCAATTGTAAATACCAGTTGTATTTTATACTTTTGAAATTAAACTAGGAGCGACTATAACTTTCATTTCAAAGTACACTAAGAACATTGTATTTTATTACATCCTGAATGTCCTATTTGCACTTGCCATTTCCTTGTTGAGTAAATGTTTATGCTATAATAAAATTTTATTTTTAAAAATGTTTTTTAATTTATTTCTATTATGTATATCAAAGTTTCCCCTGAATGTATATGTGTACTATTAAATTTTAGTCACTGTAGAGATCATAAAAGTGTGTTACTTCACACCAGATATAGAGTTGCAAGTAATTGGTAGTCAAAATGTGTGGTGTGAAAACCAAACTCATGCTGTCTGAAATAGCAACAATTGAGCCATCTCTCTATCTCTTCAAATGAGTACTTACAGCATAAAGCAAATAATTACATGACAACAAATTAAAAATATGTCAAGTAGAGAATCTGCATATAAGTATTAAATGATTTTAAAAATATGTCTCATAGTTTTTAAATCATCAATTGAGCATACTGTTTTTTTTTTCATAAAAGCTATGTTCATAACATTCCTGTATCAACTTTGACTGTCAATAGCTTTGGATTTAAAGTGGTAAATTTTCTCAGTTTTTCTACGATCAGATCATGACAGTATCCATATTATGCACTTAAAAAATTAAGGAAGGTATCAAACTAGCAAGATATCAGCAACTCATATATTCTTTTTCTATTTTTTTATATATGCACTTAAAATATTTATGGCATTATACTCTCAATTAACATAAAAATCAACTATGTAATTTTTCTAATACTGGAAATATTGTCTTTCACTGAATGTGACTAGTACCTTGTTGTGCAGAATACTGTGGATAAGAAGGCAAATATTCATTTCAAGAATTGGACAAATGGACCTCACAAGTCTCATTACAACAGTAGTCTCAAACAATAGTAGTCATTAGTCACTAATTATTTTCTTTAAAGTTATTTTTACTTTACTTCGCTGCACTGAAATACTCTGTTCTCAAAAATTTGGTGAAAATGGTTTTTAGTTATTGTCATTTGAAGAGTCCCCCAAACCACAATATATCTTAAGATGAAGCATCTTGACAATACTTGTAATCCTTTTTATATTTTCACATGTATCAGGGTAAAACCATTGGACCCCATTTTCTAAAGATGTGCCTGTTGTCTCAGTAAGTAAGTAATGCCAATTGTGTAGAACTTTGAAGAACAACAGGAATGTTGTGTTTTCATGTGTTTTTTATTGGAACAATATATATCAAAATTGATGGCATATTGTTAAGTATACAATTATTATACAAAGCAGTAAAAGCATAAATAAAGAATATTTCTGAAACTGTTATGACAAACATTTTAATGAATTAATCTATCAGGAATAACCATCTTCATAAATATTTGATTATTTTTATTGGAATATAGGGCTCAAATTAGGGTTTCATGATCTTCATATGCAGCTATCAGATGCCATGAAACCAATAAACTTAAACCACATTCACTTTCTTATTTTGTTTAAAATTCATACTTTTTTATTTACAGACTTTAAACTCAAAACTGTACATTCCACATGAATTTCTCAATTAAAATATTACTTGGAACTCAGAAATAGCAAAAAAATGTAGCATAAGATTTTTTAGAGTCTCTATAAATGTAAACTACTGTCATTTGTATATAAATTATTTGCTCATGGGAAGTTACTTAAAACTATGGTTCATATATATATATGTATATGTATACATATATATGCTTCAAAGTATATTACTAAATAATAAATTCCAAATTTACTCAGTGACAAAAGCAATTTATTTGTTTTTTATAGTGGTTTGATTAGGTAGAAAAGTTCCCCATAGATTCATGTGTTTGAAAACATGGAGTAGAGAAAATGACACTATTGGGAAATATTGCATAGTTGAAGGAGTAGTGCCCTTGAGGAATAGTGCCATTGTGAATTTGAACTTTGTGGATTTATGCATTTCAGTTATGCCCTTTGATTGACTCACAATACTCCTTATTGCCTGTGGTTCTTGTCGTTTAACTCTCAGGTACATCTCTAGCTTCATGTCTTTCTACACACTGCCTGTTTTCTGCACAGATGATAATAATCTAAACCTCTGAAACTGAAGGTCAGCTCAAATTAAGTGTTTTTCTTCATAAGAACAGTTGTGTGGTCATGATGTCTCTTCATAGAAATAGAAATCCCTAACAAGATAAAAAAGGCAATTATTGTGTGTGATATTGCTCTGATAGGCCTTATCATGTATTTTGTTTGTAGGAATATATAATTTTGGATCATGTATTAAAAACTTAATTAAATGTTTTAATGTCATGCTTAATGGGCCATCTTAAGATAATCATGGAAGAATATTTTGCTGAGAATGATTTGAACAGTGGGGGCTCAAAAAATGTTTTAGAGAAGAAGAATGTTAGTTTATAGCCTAGATACTAGTCTTGTTGTATTTTGGTGAAGACTGTGGCTTTTTTAAGATGTTATCAAAAAATTTGCCTGGGATGAAAGTGAAAAATTTTAAATTGATTCCCTTGGCAAAAAAATATTACAAATAGCATATTGTTGACTGTTTGTAGTTATTAGTGTTTTTTTCTAATGTAGACTTGTAGTAAAAAAATATAAAGTTGTTCAAGAAAACAATACAAAATATACAATTTCAGGAATACAAGTAAGTAGAACAGAGCTAAGTCCAGTGTTCAGGATTATAAACATGGAATAAAGTGAGTGAAACCTTTAGGGCAAAATCAAACCCATGTAAGGTTTCAACTAATGAAACTCAATTAAAAAAAAAAAAAACTTAGATCTAGGTGTGTTCTTGAAGAACTTTATTCTCAGCATGAAAAACTCATAGCTGATTGTTTTCTAAATTCAAGGCCTCACTGGTCTATAGAGCAAGTATCTGGTCAGACAAGATCCGGCAGTGAATTAAACCTTCAGAAATGAAAATTTGTAAAGATTCAATTGAAAGATCTGCATGGTACCAACATAAGAGTGAGAGAGATGTGGATTGTATTCCACAAAGCTGAAGTAAGTTATAAATCTCAAGACAATTTTGATATGGCGATGCAGGGTTTGGAGTGTTTCCAGTTTATCTTTGGTCTGCCTTTTATCCAACATTTTCTCACTATTCTTCATATCCTCCAATTTGTTATACTAATATATATCCAGTGCCATTTTATGTTGGAATATGTGGTATATGTTTTATTTTGAATTTATGGGTTTTTAAAGAAACTGTATTAATCTCAGAAAAGAATTTGAAGTTTAGACTTTAAAACATCATTAAGACTGTGATAAACAATAAGAAATCTTAAAGTTAGACTGAATGTATTTTTCTTTATGTTATCATTACAAGATTAGTAGAGCCAGGATATAGAATGTTGTGGTTTGAATAAAATGCTTAAATAGGCACATGTGTTTAAATATTTGGCCTACTAGATGTGGCATTGTAAGTGGAAGTGGTCTTGATAAAGTCAGAGTGGCCTTGGTGAAGGTTTTCACCACCTCAGGAGTAAGTTTTTAGGTCTATTTTGTATGTTTATGCTATACGCAGTATGGGAGTCAACTCTGACTTCCTGTTGCCAACAGATTAAAGTGTATAACTCCCATCTATCTCTTCAGTGCCATGTCTGCTGATTGTTGCCATTTTTTCAACCATGGGGGTGACAAAATAAATCTATGAAACTGTAAGACAAGCCCAATTAAAATTTTATAAGAATTGCTGTGGCCATTGGTTCTTTTAACAGCATTAGAAAACATAACTACAACAAGAGTTTTTCTGAGAACTGGCATTATTGCCATGTAGGTTAGTAATTGTTTTTTTTTTTTTTTTAACTTAAGCAGACATAATCAGTTTTCCAGTATTGGTAGTTACACTCAGTGACATTTCCAGGCTGTAAAGTTCTTGGGCTATCTACAAACAAGTTCAAATGTTATATTTTTATTACTTCTATTTCATTTTTTCAGTTTTATTTTTATTATGTTAAATATATCTGGTTATTTTAATAACTTTACATATTTCATGTTCTGAATAATTTCTGTGTCCAACTCTCTGATTTTATTCCAACTTACCTGCTTCATACACATTATTTTCTTTCTACTCTCATATAATATGTGTTTTCTTGCCTTTCCAAGGCTCTCTCAGTGAGACTGTTTAAATCTCTTATGGATTCTGCTTTAGTTTCCTGTATATTTATCTTACAAACAACATACATTTATTCTACAAAATCATATATTTCAATACATATTTATGATAACATTACATTGGGATAGAATGTATACCACTAATCTTTCTGGGCCTGTCTTACTTCACTGAATAGATACTTCCTATATTCTGCTGTAGCCATTTACTAGGCTGATCTACCTCTACCTCTATAGAGGTAATATTGTCAGTATCTGGTATCTCCTAAAGTCTCATCTAATGCTGCCATCTCAAGAATCATAGCTAATTTTGTTTCAGTTCTTGGTTGTTCAGCTGTCACTACATGGCTGAAAACTGAGTAGAGCAATTGTTCCTTTCCAAGGACAGACTACATGTTTCTAACCTGTACTAATTCACAGATACAGATACGTCTTCCTACTTCTTAAAAGGAGATATCACCTTACAAGAACACAAAAATCTTCTTCTTTAGGAATAGTGCATGGTATGCTGAGAGTTTACTCTGACTGTACTACACAGATGTACTGTGTGAACTACTGCCTTTTCCCTTATTATTTCCCCTCTAAGGAGTTTTGCATGAGTATCTCAGACACACTTTTAATAAAGACACTAAACACTTCCCCAGAAGATAAAATTTATAAGATATTGTTCTTCTCTTTGCCATTTTATTGATATATTATGCCTACTTTTAGGCTCTTGTTCAGCCTGTAAGTTTCACTATTACTAGATATTCCATTCTCACTAATAACTCTGAAATGTAGATCTATGTGATATAATTTTCCTAAAATATGTACTAACATAATGTACACTGTTACTTACAGCACCTTTCTAACGCATTCTTTTGTATTTTAATAATTGATTCCATAGTGAATACTGGTGCAGGGTAAACAACCAAAGACTACTCAGCATCACAAAAATTGAGAATTCGACTTAAGTAGACTTTGTTACTATATGAAGAGAAAGATTACTGAGAGTGCAGCCACAAATTTAATTTACAGGAAGGTTTCAAAGCTGACCACTAGGATACGTATATCCTGGTTGAAAATTAGTAGGACTGGGCAGAGAGTAAAACAGTCAAGCAATTTAAAAGAAGCTAAAAGTAGTCAGCTACTTGGAACATTTTAATTCTCAGTACCAAGAAAATGTTTAGTAATTTTCCAGAGGATTTTTAAGAAAGGACTGAAAAGGGGAAAGTTAGTTACATGTTAAAACAATGAGGGCTTTACCTAGAATAAGCTGAAGGACATTTTTCCATGTCATAAGATCTTATGTACGTAATGAATAATATAATTTCTAATTTCATGTCTTTTATACTTAGGTGAAATATATATTAAGCATTGATATATTTAATGTTTGCCTTTATTATTATTTTTTTACAGCATGACTAGAGTATATTATAATATTCTAGAACTCTGGCCTTATATTTGATTATATGGGCTATCATCTTTGTTTCATGAGACAATATTACATAACTCTGGATGATTATTGTTCTATGAAATATGATGACTCTACTTCCATCATTATATATATATATACTATTAATATTATGCATTTTGATAGTAAGTACATGGAAAGGAAATACTGAAAAATTTGAGAATATGATATTATTATTATGGGCTGGCCTTAAACTTCTGTGATTAAAATACTCTGTTTCAGTTTCTCAGCAGCCCAATGGAAAAAAGCCTTCTACTTAAGGTTGCAAAAAAAATTTTTGTCAATATTTATTTGGCAAGAAGAATAGCAAGTTCATATTCTAAAGGAAAATAACACAAAATAAATAATGGACTTCTGGAATCTGGCAATCAGAATTGTATTCTTATCACAGACTGCAACTGGAATTCTTGGAAATGTCACTATACTTTTCTACTATTTAATTATAAACTGTGGGAAAAGTACATTGAAGCCCATAGATTTCATTCTCATGAACATAATTGCATCCAATGCCTTGAGTATTCTTTCAGCAGGAGTGCCGCAAACAATGGCAGTTTGGGGATTTAAACAGTTCTTGAATGATTTTCAATGTAAGATCATATTGTACATTCAAGGATACAGTAGGAGTGTGTCTATTGGTACCACCTGTCTCTTAAGTATCTTCCAGGCTATGACCATTAGTCCCAAGAAATCCTGGTGGAAAGATCATAAAGTCAAAGTTGAAAAGCACATTGGCTGCCACATTTTTCTACTCTGGATCCTGTACATGTTTATAAATTTTATTTATTTGGCATACACATTTGTCAACAAAAATAGCAAAAATGTGACAAGAAAACGAGATTTTGAATACTGCTCGACTGCAGGGCAAGATGAAATTAGTTATTCACTCTATGCAGCGTTGGTGGTGGGTCCCGAAGTACTCCTTTCTTCGCTTATGGCCTGGTCCAGCAGATCCATGATTATCATTCTGAACAGACACAAGCAGTGTGTTCAACACATCCGTAGCACTCATGGTTCCAGAAGAAATTCCCCTGAATCCAGAATCACACAAAACATTCTGATTTTAGTGTCAACCTTTTTGACATTTTATACTCTCTCCTCCATCATAAGAGGCTTCATTGTTCTTTTATATAATCACAGTTGGTGGCTGGTGAGCATCAATCGCCTCATTTCTCTGTGTTTTCCATCTTTTGGGCCCTTTGTTCTCATGAATCATTATTCTATTATGTCCAGGCTCTGTTTAGTCCTGATAAATAAAAATCATTTAATCTCATGTTAAGTATGCAAATGATATGTTTTGTTGCTATCCAATTGTTTACTCACTCATTAACCTAAAAAGATCAATTCAGATGTTTAAGTAGTTGGCACCTTACATTTTTAAGATTATCTGAAATAAAAATGGAAAATTTTGCCAGCTGGTTGAATCAGCAGCCTCCATGAGATAATCATATTGTTTGAGATCCTTTGTTCTTCTCAACGTTAAGCTCTAAGAGTCTTCTTTTTGACCATTTTATGTGCCAAGGAGCTAGGATAAAGCTGTCAATAAAAATGTTTTTCTTCTTGCTTTTTATCTATCAGCGGATTTGGTTTCTTTGTGATTTTATGGATAGCTCAGGATTCTACATTTTAACTTCAAAGAAAACCGAAATAGTTCCTGGCAAGGAACTTCTCTCTCAAGAGACCTTGGTCACATCAAAACTACTCTAGCTTAACCTAACACTAGAAAATAGAATTGATAACTTTTAACTCATACAAAAATCAATTTAAAATGAATGATTGCTTTGGTATAATTTTGTAATTTGTTTACCGGGGATATTGAATCTGCACATGTCTTATGTTGTTGTTCTGTCTTTATCTCACTTGTCATCAGTGTAATGGTGGGTTCAAAAAAAGAGTTTGACTAAATTTAAAAAGTCATTATGAAAATTCAGGTTTCTCAAAACCAGGAAAAATGGAACTAATATTTAATCCAGGTATTCAATTCCTGCTCTTATATCCAGAAAACTCTTTATCTTAGAAATATTTTTTCATCCATTTTAATTGCTGTTCTTTTATGAAAGTAAACAAATAAGACACAACTACATAACCAAAAATTGCTATATTGACAATTAAATTTCTGTTGATATGTAAAATGAACTATTTTTTACTAGAGTAAAAGATGAAATTCCAAATGTTTAGAAAAATTGACTCACATAAAAGGGATAATTTTAATTATTATCATACAAACTCAGTATTAAAAAAGTTATTGTCTTCTACTTATACAGATTCTATTAAATAAGGCCTACATGTGTGTATAACAATGGTTTAAGTATAAGTTCAGTATAATATTTATGAACGAGAATAAGAAATGTATCACTGAGTATGAGAAAATATATTGATATTCAAATTATGTAAAATGATATGATAATTATTTTTCTATTTTATATTTTGACTTTTTTACTTTTCTGGTGCATAAGGACATTAAAATGTAATTAATAATCACAATTTAAATCATAAGCAAAGTTGCATGACTTCATCACTGCAGCTCTAACTGTATAGAAGTTAAAAAAATTAAACAAATTTTAGGCTTGGGCAGATGATTCTTTAAAACTTTTATTTGTAAGTTTATTACAACAAACTAATTTTAGTTTAAAACAAAGAAGCATTACAGTTTATCTAAAAATGTTAAATAGCCCTTGATTTGAATCACAAAGAAGCATTCAAAGACACTAATCACTTGATTATCATATTAAAGCCTAGAAATGCAGTTCAAATGAAGGCCTAAGAGTCAGAGACACAGTCTTTCAGTAATCGGGAATTTAATATATTATTAAGCAGGAAAAAAAAAATATGTGAATAGGATGTGGTACAGACCTGTGTAGGCTCTGTGCTCATTGTTTCAATCTCTTATAGTTCATATAAATGTTTTTTCAGTTAAATTACATAGCTTTATGTCCTAGAGTCATCCATCACCATTGGGTTTAACACAATTTTCTGTCTCCCCTTTATGTGAATTTCTGAGCTCTGCACAGCAGGATTTGAGGGAGACAATCATGGTGAAAGTACAGATGTCAGAAAGTATTATTAACAAAATAAAAAAAAAAGCCTCCAGTGTAAAAGCCACAAAGTTTATAGAGATTAATTTATCAAACGTCATTATACTAAAGGAGGCATATCATAATCATGGAACCAAAAGTTGGAAAAAAAAGATTCTTTTTTAATTTTCACTTTTTATTCAAAAATTTTAAAAATTCATTTTATATACCAACCACAGATTTCCCTCTCATCCCATCTTCTATCCCTTGTTGGTTTCTCCTCTGACAAACCTGTCATCTCACCCTCTGAAACGGTAAGTCCTCTAAGATGTAAGAATCTTATAAATAAGATTGATTTTAATACTGGTCACCTTCATTTATATTTAACATTTGAAACTTTCCACAGTTTTCTAAATAGAAAACCAATTGGGGAATTGCTTGCAAAACACAAGTGTTTGGAAGACTCAAATAGATTACATTTTTTATTTATCCATAACAATATATAGAACAGTTTCACAGAAGGATATAGATAAGAGGAAAAAATGAGCACATTAAAATAAATGGCACTGGACTTTAAAACACCTACCCCCATCCAGAGTGAATTCAGAGGTGAGCAGAGTCCAACTCCTGGGCCACATGTCCTGAGAATTCCTCTCCAGGATCAGGGTCAGACCCAAGGGTCTGATCTTAGGCTCTGATAGCAGACAGGCCCTAGGCTTTAGCTGTGAGGGGCCTCTTCAAGGGACTCCAGGCTTGCAGTGATGGGTCTTGGGTCCAGTGCAAACTGTGTCATCAGACAAGGACTGAAGAATTTGAAACTTCAACTTCTGCCCAGAGCACAATCAGAGATCACACAGACCCCCTGCTTAGAGCAGACAGAAGACACAAAAGCCCTCTAGCCACAACTGACTATGAAGTGACTAAGTGTAAACCACTGAAGCCATGGGCAGATGCCAAGGTAAAAAGACATATAGCAATATAAAGAACAACAAAGTAACACCAGCAGAAATTGGTGGTTCTACAACTACAAGACACAAACAGAGCAATGAAGAAGAAACAGAAGGAAACAATAACAAAAACACCTTTAAGAAGATTACTGAAGCCTTCAAAGAGGATATAAGAAAATCCCCTTAAAGAAATAGGGGAAAATACAAACAAAAATTTGGAAGAAATGAACAAATACTTGAAAGAAAACCAAGAAAAGGAAAACCAAAAAATGAAGGAAACATTTCAGAAAACAAAAATTGAAATAGAATCAATAAAAAAGGCACAAAATGAAGCAAAGGTAGAAATAGAAAGTCTGAAGAAAAGTGCTAGAACTTTACAGATATAAGAGTAACCAACATAATCCAAGAGATGGAAGAGAGAATCTCTAGAGTTCTCTAGAGTGGAAGACTCAATGAAGAAAATAGATACATCAGTCAAAGAAAACACAAAAACCAAAAAAGCCATAAAACAAAACGCTCAGGAAATTTGGGACACCATGAAAAGACCTACCCTGAGAATAATAGGAATAAAAGAAGTAAAAGAATATTAGCTCAAAGGCACAGATAATGTGTTCAATAAAATCATAGAAGGAAACTTTCCTAATCTAAAAAAGAAAATGCCTATAAAGATACAAGAAGCTTACAGAACACCAAATAGATTTGATCCCCAAAAAAGACTGCTCCTCACATAATAATGAAGCCACAACACATACAGAACAAAGAAAAACTTTAAGAGCTGCAAAAGAAAAGGGCCAATTTACTTATAAAGGCACAATAACACCTGACCATTCAATGGAAACGATGAAAGTCAGAAGGTCTTAGTCAGAAGTCATACAGACACTAAAAGAGCAAGCCTGCCAACCTAGACTATTGTACCCAGCAAAACTATCAATCACCATAGATGGAGTAAACAAGATATTTCATGACAAAGACAAACTGATGCAATACCTATAAACAAACCTGGCACTTTAGAACACATTAGAGGGAAAACTCCAACCAAAAGATCCCAGATACACGCAAGAAACCACAAATAATCAATAATTCCACAGAAGATAAGCCAAGAGAAAGGAAATACATACAAGCTACCACCAAAAATAATAGGAAATATCAATCAGTAATCACTAATATCCCTTAATATCAATGGACTCAATTCACTTCAAAAAGACACATACTAACATGATGGATACAAAAACAGAAGCCATCCTTCTTTTGCATATAGGACACATCGACCTTAAAGACAGACACAGGCTCAAAGTAAAGATTTGGGAACAAATTTTCCAAGCAAATGGCCCTAAGAAACAAGCTGGAGTTGCAATCCTAGTATCTAACAAAGTAGACTACAAATTAAAATCAATTACAAGAGACTAGGATGGATATTACCTATTCATCTCAGGAAAAATTGATGAAGATGAGATTTCAAACTTGAATATTTATGAACCTAATGTAATGGCACATATCTATGTAAAAGAAACACTACTAAACTCAAATCCCACATCAACTCTTAGATCCCTAATAGTGGGAGACTTAAATACCTCACTTTTACACTTAGATAGGTCAATCAGACAGAGACTCAACAGAGAAACTAGGTGTCTAACAGAGGTAATGATGGAAATGGATTTAATAGATATTTACAGAATTTTCCACCCAAAATCAAAGGAATATACATATTTCTCAGCTCCTCATGGAACTTTCTCTAAAATTGACCACATAATTGGTCATAAAGAAAATATTAATGGATATAAGAATAGAAATAATGCCTCCTATCATATCAGATCACCAGGGCCTAAAGTTAGAGTTCAACAACTTCAAAAATCACAGAAAGTCTACAAACTCATGGAAACTAAACATCACTCAACTGAACGAACTATGGGTCAAGGAAGAAATTAAGAAAGAAATCAAAGTCTTCCTAGAATTTACAAAAAAATAAATCCACAATGTATCCAAGACACAGTGAAAGCAGTTTTAAGAGGAAAATCCATAACACTAGATGCCTATATTAAAAACCTAGAGCTATCAGACAAAAAGAACTAACAGCACAGCTGAAAGTCTTAGAACAATTAACAGCAAACTCAACAAGAAGGTGTAGATGGCAGGAAAGAATCAAACTTAGAGCTAAAATCAATACAATTGAAACAAACAAACAAACAAAAATATGGAGAATCAATGAATCCAGGAGTTGGTTCTTTGAGAAAGTCAACAAGATAGATAAACCCTTATCCAAACTAAACATAAAGCAGAGAGAGAGAGAGAGTATCCTAATCAACAAAATCAGAAATGAAAAGGGGGATATAGCAACAGATCCCCAGAAAACCCAGAGGATTATCAGGTCATATTTTGAAAATCTGTACTCCACAAAAATGGAAAAACTAGAAGAAATGGACAGATTCTGGGACAGGTACCATTTATCAAAATTAAATCAAGAACAGGTTAAATACCTAAACAGACTTATAACCCTAAAGGAAAGTAAAGCTGTAATTAAAAGCCTCCTAAGTAAAAATAAGCCTAGGTCCAGATGGTTTCAGTGCAGAGTTCTACCAGATATTCAAGCAAGAGCTACTACCAATACTCCTCAAACTGTTTCACACTGTAGAAACTGAAGGAATATTGCCAAACTCTTTTTATGTGGTCACAATTACGCTAATACCCAAACCAGTGAAAGACACAGAAAAGAATTACAGGCCAATTTCCATCATGAGTGTTGATGCTAAAATTCTCAACAAAATTTTGGCAAAATGTATACAATAATATATAAAAAATATCATCCACCATGATCAAGTAGGCTTCATCCCAGAAAGGCAGGGATGTTTCAACATATGAAAAACCACAAATGTCATTTATCATATGAACAAATTGAAGGAAAAAAAAAAAAACCCGTATGACCATATCCTTAGATGCTGACAAAGCCTTTGACAAAATCCAACACTCCTTTATGATAAAGGTCCTGGAGAGATCAGAAACACAGGGAAAATGTCTCAATACAATAAGAGCAATTTATAAGAAGCCGACAGACAACATCAAACTTAATGTAGAAAAACTCAAAGCAATCCCACTAAAATCAGGAGCAAGAGAAGGATGTGTTCTCTTCTCTTATCAATTCAATATAGTTCTCGAAGTTTTAGCCAGAGCAATAAGAGAACAAAAACAGATTAAGGGGATACAAATTAGAAAAGAAGAAGTGAAACTATCTCCTTTTGCAGATGATATGATTGTATACATAAGTGACCCACAAAATTGAAACAAGAAATGGCTACAGCTGATAAACACATTCAGCAATGTAGCAGGATACAAGATTAACTCAAAGAAATCAGTAGCTCTCCTATACACTAAAGATAAAAGGGCTGAAATAATAATAAGTGAAACATCACCCTTTATAATAGCTGCAAATAGCATTAAATAACTTGGAGTAACTATAATAAAGAAGTAACAAAGACTTTGAATCACTGAAGAAAGAAATTGAAAAGGATATCAGAAAATGGAAAGCTCTCCCATGTTCCAGGATAGATAGGATCAACAGTAAAAATGGCTATTCTACCTAAAGCATTCTACAGATTCAGAGAAATTCCCATCAAAATCCCAACACATAATTTTATGGACTTTGAAAGAAAAATACTCAACTTAATTTGGTCTAAAAGGAAAACTAGGATTGCCAAAATAATGTTGCTCAACAAAAGAACCTCAAGAGGCATCCTCATCCCCGACTTCAAGATTTGCTATAGAGGTATAGTAATAAAAACAGCCTGGCATTTATTGGCATTTAAAACAGACTTGTTGATCACTGGAATCAAATTGAGGATCCAGGCATTAATCCAAAAACCTGTGAACACTTGATCTTTGACAAAGATATAATATATTTAAAGCATAAATAATATTGCATGGTAATTTGAAAAATCCAATTATGACTATATGTAAATAGTAGTAAATAGTTTTAAATGTCTAATTACTTATAAATAAAAACCTTACTACTTCAAAAAAAATAAATAATGAGCACTGGAAAAAATAGGATAATGGTGGACTTGAACTGATAACAAAGAATCTGCAACAATCCTGACCAATTTTGCAACCACCAGGTCCAGAACCAGAGTTATGCTTTCTCCCATCCCAAATTCACCCAAATTTGTTGTCTGATGGGGCTGTTGAAGGGGTCCTGCAAACCCAAGGCTGTAACATTTCAGCAATACTAAAAAATTGTAAAGAAAATAAAAGCAGTTCCAGAGGCCTATATCCAGACTAGTTGCTCTCAAAATGAAAAATTGTAAATAAAGATTTTTACTGCATGACTCATGTCACATAAAGCATCCATTATGAGATTTATTTTTCCTTGTCAGTTTTTTCAGCTTTTATTTAATTTATTTCATTTGGGATAAGAGGCTGCCAAAACAGAGGGTAGATGCAAAATAACATGAAAATGAAGAAATCCAGAAGCATGATGCAAAAGACACATATAATTTATAAAACTAACAATAAAGTTTCCTCCCCAAAATGACAGAGTATTATTAGTGTCTCAGAGAATTTGAAAATGCCTGAAACATGAGCAGGAACCATTTGAAGAGAAACACCGATGTCATAAAGCTTACATGAATATATTTATTTGCAAGTAGACTCAATAAAAGGATGCAAAACATACATTATTGACAATGGACTAATTGATGGATAAGACGTGTAAATTAACAAAATCAGCGCTAAGACTTTTTAGAGTATAAAAAGAATGATTTAGAGACTAGTGATATATGATGAGGTATAGCAGATTTCTAAATTTCCAAAGGGTAGTAATATGGGGAATGCAGGCAATTTATTTACAATAATCTTGTGAAGCCATTAACCTATTTTCTGGCCCTAGATATGATATTGGAATTAAGGATTCATCAGGTCTCAAAGTGTATATGACACAAATATTATTTCTTTTGAATCTCAAAATCATTCTAGCCCAATGTTAGGCAATAATGCCTGTTAAAATGCCTACGTATCTTTCAGATGTTAAGGTATTAATTTTAGAGCTTTGTAATAAAGTATATGAGCCCATCATTGGAAGAGGATATACATGATGAGACTCATTGTTTCATTTAAATAATATGCTATTAAAAGAAGGTGTACCATCATAAGAGATCCATGCTTTAATTAAATCTCATAATCTGGGTAAGAGTTAATAATTGTCAAAATATACAGAAGTTGTATCCTTTTCACTGTGGTGTGTTTATTTTGCAAAAATCTACTTACAGATTCAGTACAATCACAATGAATATCCTTATCGCTTTCTTCATGGAAATGGCAAAATTAAACCTAAAATGTCTGTTGAATCACAACACACCTAAATAGAAAATTCAATCATGAGCAGAAAAAGACAATGTTGAAGTGATTAACATTCCAGATTTTATAAAATATTACAAAGGCTATAAAAACTTATAGTAGAGGCATAAAAATGAACAGATAGAAGAATGAAACAAAATTTAGAATCCAATTGTGAAGATATATAATTTCAGCCATTTAATATTAAACATTATGCTAAAACATAAGATGAACAAAAGAAATCATCCTCAACAACTACTGCTTGGAAAATTGAATATCCACATGTGAAAGAATAAAATAACAACTGTATGTTTCACATTGCACAAATTCTAATACCTAAACGTAAGAATTGAAGGTCTGAAATACTAGAAGAAAATTCACTAATCAGTTGAAGTTAATTGAATATAATAAATATTTACTCTTCTAATACATTGTATATTTAGTAAAAATGGTCTGGAATGTTAGAGAATGGAATTACCCAAAGAGACAAGCCATATGGGTCATGGATATGACCACATCCATAATCAAGAAGAATGAATGATAGGTTGGTAGAAAGAGAGAAAAGAGGAATTCAGTTTCTCCTTGGTTGGATGAGGAAAGAGAGTTTGTAGACAGAGGATTTATAGGAAAGGCCAGAGGATTTGGCATGTGAGTACTGACTGTAGTTTGTTTCTTTACATTTTTGATATTTTAGCTTTTCCCCAATATCTGGTTCCAGGCATTTATTATAATACAAAATAGATTGTGTGCAATATCTGACACTCAACTTTTGTGGAACCATTTTTCAAAAGTGTCTCTTGTCTGCCAGAGCTACATGTGGCCAAAGTCACTACCCAGCTGGTTATGCTTTCTTTCCACAATTAACTTCTAGCCTTAGTGGGAGCCTGCCATGTGTGTCTCGTCTTCTCAATCACTTGGGTGAGATTTTGCACAGCAGCTTCCCTTTCTTTGTGGGCTTTTTCTTTCCCTGGACCCTGTACTAGAACTGCTGCCATAGTAGGTAGCTATATAACATTTCCCCCATCTGAATTGACAGGAAATGTGGTGAATCAATTTGGATTTTCTATAAAGGAGAATTACTTTAAGGAGAGTTTTTTTTTTTTTATCCAAAATTACAAAATGGGAAATAATTTTACAATGGAAAATATTTGGTCTCTGTTAGGCATTACTATAGATAAAGTCAAGATAGACTATTAAAGAAGATTATTAATGAATATGAGATTATCATAATGTCCATTATACATACTATTTGATCATTCTTTATTTAGTTCTAAAATTGGTTGCTAAGATATAAATATAAATATTAGAAAACATTGTTAAAACTAATCAGAGAGATACTGTGACAGTAACAGATAAATGTAAAAAACAACTATTCTAAACATTTCCCTATAAAGTTATAGAAAATCAGCCTAAGACTTTCACACTGCCAACATTAATATATCTAGAAACTTTACAAAAATTGCCAAGTTATAGAAACTATGCAAGATCTGAAAGGATGCCTTGTCAAACGTTAGACTGAAGGAGATTCAATGAAGCAATAGTCACACATGGCATGCATGCACCATTTGTAACTTAAATGTTAAATTCCTGGTCAACTTGTAATAGATTTATCCCTAAGACTAGACAGATATAGATACAGCTTTCCAGTAGGCAGTACTCAATTATAGCAAAGAACCTGGCAGAAGAATAAAGGTAAAATAATAGAACAAGAAAGAAGAGTTAGAGAGTTTGAAATCTCCCAAGATCAACTTCTAGTTGAAAGGGATTTTATTAATGTAAAAAGGAAATTTTTATATAATATTCACAATAAATGCTTCTCTGCTGCTTCTCTATATAATCTGGTAATACTTATTACTTCAAAAACACTTATGGTACAAAGAAATTCTGATAGGATGAAAAGGGGAAAAGGTGAGCAAGGGAATGCAATGGAGCTTCTTTCTGGAACATACTGAGGCCAGAGAGTGCGAGTAACCTCCATGTCTTGGGGTTTCCACAGCTGGTCACACCCCAATGGGATTCAGTTCTTTGACATCACAAGTGTTTACCTGGGTAAATTCTGATTTCCCTCGACATTCCTTGAATTTATGCTGAATGTTAGCCTTAAATGCTTGGGATAGAATTTAAAAAGTATGAGAGAAAATTAAGTGTTTTTTGTTTGTTTTTAAATGATATCATGGAAAAAGAAACCTTTACTGATATTTTACAAAGATTGACAACAACCATAAATACAATGATAATAAATTTAGAAGAGAGGTAAAAAATAATTAAAATTATGGCTTTAAAAATACTACCTCATATTGAAAAAAAATAATTACTCCATTAAGGTATAATAAACACATTTGAAGAATTGTATTTGGGATAAAATTAATATGGAATTTTATACCTATCATGGTAACAGGGTAGGAGAGGTTATTTTTAGTGGTTTAAGAAAAAAAATCAAAATATCAACTGTGGAAATCAAGATCACCTAAAAAGGAAATGTAAACAAGGCTTTACCAGAAACATCTTAATGATCCCAATAGAACATCATTTTCTCCTGGAGTTTGTAGAATTTGTTGCAAAGACAGGCATTAGAACAATGACTGCAGGTAAACAAGTGACATAAAAAGGTAACATTTTGCCTTTGGCAAACACTAATATGGTTGGTATTGGTAGTTTTTATAGAATCTCTTCACTGACTCTCAGTATGAAGAAAGTTTCTTTTATCCATTGAAACTACTGACTCTGTTCCTGAAGTGTCAAAGACAATTTCATTGTTTATTCTGTTACATGAAATAATCAGGAATAGTTATTTTTGTCTATACATTACATGCATCCAATTATAAACAGGTTTCCCAGGCCCTCTAGAACAAGGTAATAATAAAATTGATAATTTTTTAATAGCAAAATGTATTAGATACATTACGGTTTAAAAAAAATTACATCAATAGTACAAGTTAAAAAATATTTTTCTATTAATTGGTAACAAGACAAAGAAATCATAAGAAGATCTATCTATCTACCACTACTGGTATTTTTAATAACCAAACTCTATTACTAGCAAAAATAATCCTAAAATTACACAGAGAAATAAAATGTAGCAGATAGATATGTTTCATTTTACAGAATTTGAAAAATTACAATATGTATATCACACTCTATACGTTCTCAGGAGTTCAGAGGACAACTGTTTTGAGTTTGAGAAAGACTGATTCTGTAATCAAACATTTGCTAGATGTTATAATCATTATGTGAAAACTAGTACCAATTAAAAATAACAATGCTTCAGAATGTGTCTGTAGTAAAATAAAACAGATTTTGCTTATTACAATAAAAAGCATATTACTGCTATACCACAAAATCCAAAAGAACAAACAGTCAAATTTCAAATAAAACTATAAAGGATATACTAAATAGAAAGAAAGGTATAACAATGACCTCAAAAGTAGTTTACATAATGCTACATAACCTGAATTTTTTCACTACTAATGATAAAGTAACAACAGCTGCAGAAATGCATTGAACTATGCAACAAAACTACTGTGATATATCAGCCTATCTATTTCAAAGATGTGTTGACCTCAGAATGGATCAGGAAATGTACATCATTGGAAAGCTTATTTTTCTGCAGGTAAAGAAAAGCTATGGATATCATCAAAATTAGTAAAGACTTGATTCATAGAGAAAAATTTCTTTTTTCTCCACAACAATAATATTATTATAGTATAACCATGGTCACCAATTCACAATTTTTTGATCCCTTTGTTACCAATTCAGGTAAGTAAAACATCACATTGTTCCAAAGACTAAACTGTTCATTCTTTGAACCATTACAGGAAAGGTTAATATATTTCTTAAACTATACACTTTTTTCTGTTGCTAAAAATAGAAATTGCCATTTCTGGTTAGGAAGCAGGTGTTCAGGGCATCCTCATACAAAACTTAGGCCTATTGTGTACTCAGAAAGGGAGAATAAGGTTCAGAGGTCATTTTGTGTATCTTCTTATAAGAATTATGGGAAATATTAGGGTGCAATAATTACATGTGTGGTAGTTTTGAAGGTTCCAGAACCTAGCCAACATTAATATCTGAATAGAACTGAATAATGAAGATACCATAATGTTATTCTATATCATAATTGCTTGTATTACACTTCTAGTCACGTATTACACAGTCTTCTCATTAATGATGATTAATTTTTACTGAATTCTAAAATTTTTTTAACTTCTGTCTCCTTTTTTTCCTTGATTCTTAAGTGGTTCCACTGAGAGCTTTTCAGTTTCCATGAGTCTGCAGGCTTTGTATAATTTGTGTTGTTGTTGAACTCTCAATTTAGACCATTATGATCTCATAAAATATAGGGGTTATTCCATTTTTTAAAATTTATTATTACAAAATTTGCTTTTTGACTGAGTATGTGCTTAATTTTATATTATATATAATATATATATTGTTTGGTGCATGTTATATCATGCACCTCAACAACCTCAGTCATCAGTCCTCCCAGACTCATACTCACGCTTTCTTCTTTTTTTATTTATTTATTTTGTATTTATCAAGAAAAACAGTAAAATTAATTTAAAATGCTGATAAGTTAACAATAACTATAAAGAAAATAAAAATCATAAGCATGACTTATCAAGGGTGATAATGCAAATAAGTTTGCTACACATAAAATTACTTTGTGTTCAGCTTTCCCTCTGAATTTTTTTTCAAATCCAGTTTTGTCGCCCCTCCCTCAAGAGTGAGTCAGGTGTTCCTATAGGTGGAGTGGGATCCAAAGGGTCAGTCCAGGGTGTTTCTGATCCCAAGCTGTTCAGTGGTTGTGGTTTGCAGCCTGGGCATGCTTGGCTTTTTTCTTGTTTGTTTGTCTAGAGACCACTAATGAGTGAATACATCCCCTGCTTATCTTTCTGAGTTTGTGATACCTCGCTCAGGAGGTTATCCACCAAATCCATCCATTTGCCTGCAAATATTACGATATCATTTTTTTCTTACTGCTTAGTGTATTCCATTGTGTAGATGTACCACACTTTGTTAATCCATTCTTCAGTTGAGGGACATCTAGGTTGTTACCAGGTTCTTGATATTACAAATAATGCTGCTATGAACATAGTTGTGCTAATATCTTTGTAGTGTGAATCACCCCATTCACAAAAATGCTCATTCATGCAGCTCATTTACTTACTGGAGCATAATTAAACTCCCTGTTGCCAGACCCTTAAAGAAAATAAATCTTTCCTCATTCACACCCCTGATAGAGGCCATCAATGCAGAACTGAGGCACTGTGTCATTTAGCTATATTCTAGCCTTGAGCTCTTATATACAGTGACATCATTTTTATTTTAAGTCCACTAATGAGTGAGCACATCCCCTGCTTCTCTTTCTGGGTTTGTGATACCTTGCATAGGAGGATATTCTCCTATGCTGGAGAGGATGCAGAGCAAGGGGAACACTCTTTCATTGTTGTTGGGAGTGTAAACTTATTCAACCACTCTGGAATGCAGTATGGCGGTTTCTCAGAGAACTGAGAAACAATCTCCCCAAATCCAACAATGCCACTTTTATGCATATACCCTAAAGTTTCACATTCACATTTCAAAAGCATTAGCTCAACTATATTCATAGCAGCATTATTCGTAATACCAAGAACCTGGAAACAACCTAGATGCCCCTCAACTGAAGAATGGATTAACAAACTGTGGTACATCTACACAATGGTGTACTACTCAGCAGTAAGAAATAATGATATCCTAAAATTTGCAGGCAAATGGACGCATTGGAGAATATCCTCCTGAGCCAGGTCTCACAAACACAGAAAGATAAGCAGGGGATTTACTCACTCATTAACGGACTCTAAGCAAAAAAGCAAAAAGCAAAGCAAGTCCAATCTGCAAACCACAGCCACTGAACAGGTTGTGATCAATACACCTTTGACTGGCACCTTCGATCCCACTCCCTCTAGGGGAACACCTGATTCAGTCTTGATGTTGTGGGGAGGAAACTGACTCTTCCAGGAGTGGATGATAAACAAAGCCATATTGAGACATTGGGACTTTGGGACCTTGGGACCTGCTACCCTTGCTGGGGAGGAATGGGGAGATGTGGAGGACAGAGTGTGACTGGAGGGAGTGGGAGAGAAAGGGGACCTTAAACAAGGACTACAAGGATAGAAAATGTGAGTTTATTTATAATAATAAAAAAGAAACAAAAAATTGACTAAAATATTTAACATTTTTATTGATTAGACATAGAAGGAAGATATTTAAAATTAAAAGCAATTCACAATATATGTACAATGTCAAATACTATTAGGGCATTAATTTTTACATTGAATATTACACAAATATTACATTACACTATCAACAGCATCCACAACAATAAAATATACATTGAAATCTGGAGTGTTTTGATTTTGGATGTTTCTATAATATGGCATTCTTACATAAGGTCAAAAATGTTATGGCCTAAGTCATTTCTTGTACAAGTATTTTATTAGCATTATTTGGTATTTAATTAACTATCTTCATGTCATTTTTCATAAATAGTACATTTTCCGACACATAAACATGACTATAATGTCCATATATGGATGGAACATTTCTAAATTTATAACAAGTATAGAACATCCAAAGGAGGTTTTTCTAGTATTGACTAACTTTTAAAATTAATTGAAGGTTTTGAAAATATGTAAAAACCTGATCCCTATATGAAGACTGGTACAAGAAATTACTAGACAATATTCTAAGAACTTTTAAAAATCTTGTCCATTATATAAATTATCTAATGCTTTCTAATACTTGACCGTCTGGTAAATGATTACTGATATTCTTTGTATTTGAAATATTTTCATAAGTATGGATTCTGTGAAGACAATGAAGAACTAAAAATTGGGTATTAGTTTGCGACATTCTGTATATATGTAAGGTTTATAACCAGGATGGATTTTGTGGTTGTCTTAATGATTTTATGTATGAGCAAAGGATTTATATCTTCCTTGATATATGAAAGATTTGTGGCTTTTTTTTATTATGAAGAAACAAGTCACATTTTCTATCTCTGTATATCCTTAATCAGGGTTCCTTACCCCTCCCACTACATCAGGTCATTCTTTCTTCTCCACATCCTCCCCCATGCCCCCATGGGCAGGCAATCCCAAGGTCCAAAGGTCCCAGTCCCAATATTGCTTAGTTCAGCCTCCACTCCTGACAAATACACTTTTCTCCCGGCAACATTAAGACTCAGTCAGCTGATCCTCTAGGGGGAGTGGGATCCAAGGGGTCTCTCCAAGGAATTTCTAATCCCAAGCTGTTCGGTGGTTGTGGCTTGCAGCTTGGGCATGCTTTGCTTTTTTTGTTGTTGTTGTTTAGAGTCCACTAATGAGTGAGTACATCCCCTGCTGATAAGGGAGACTTCTGGGTTTGGGATACCTCGCTCAGGAGGATATTCTCCAAATCCATTCATTTGCCTGCAAATTTTAGAATATCATTTTTTTCTTACTGGTGAGTAGTACTCCATTGTGTAGATGCGTGGAACTACAGATACAAGCATAACCAACATAATCCAAGAGATGGAAAAGAGACTCTCTGAAGTGGAAGTCTCAGTAGCTGAAATAGATATATCAGTCAAAGAAAATACTAAAACCAAAAAAACCATAACGCAAAATGTTCAGAAAATCTGGGACATCATGAAAAGACATAACCTGAGAATAACAGGAATAAAAGAAGGAAAAGAATATTAGCTCAAAGGCACAGACAATGTGTTCAATAAAATCATAAAAGAAAACTTTCCTAACCTAAAAAAGAAAATGCCTATAAAGATACAAGAAGCTTACAGAACACCAAATAGATATGATCCCCCCCAAAAAGTCAGTGTTCCATATAGTAATCAAGCCAGAAAACATACAGAACAAAGAAAAAATTTTAAGAGCTGCAAAAGAAACGGGCCAACTGACCTATAAAGGCAGACCCATCAGAATAACTCCTGACTATTCAATGGTAATGATGAAAGCTAGAAGGGCTTGGTCAGAAGTTATACAAACATTGAAAGAGCATGGCTGCCAAACTGGAATACTATGCCCTGCAAAATTATCAATCACCATAGATGGAGTAAACAAGATAGTTCATGACAAAATCAGACTGAAACAATGCCTATCTACCAATCCAGCACTACAAAAAGCATCGGAGGGAAAACTCCAACCTAAGGACCCCACATACATTCATGAAGCCACAAACAATCAATAATCCCACAGAAGAATACGCCAAAGAAAGGAAATACAAACAAGTTACTACCAAAAATAGCAAGAAATATCAATCAGTGCTCACTAATATCCCTTAATATCAATGAACTCAACTCACCTATAAAAAGACACACACTAAGATGATGGCTACAACAACAGAAGCCATCCTTCTGTTGCCTACAAGAAACACACCTCAACCACACAGACAGACACAGGCTCAGAGTAAAGGGTTGGGAAAAGATTTTCCAGTCAAATGGTCCTAAGAAACAAGCTGAGGCAGTTATCCTAATATCTAAAAAAGTAGACTTTAAGCTAAAAGCAATTAAAAGGGACCAAGGTGGTCATTACTTATTCATCACAGGAAAAATTGTTCAAGAGGAGATTTCAATCCTGAATATTTATGCCACTAATATAAGGGCACCCATTTATGTAAAAGAAACACTGCTAAAGCTCAAATCCCACATCAATTCTCACACCCTAAGAGTAGGACACTACAACACTCCACTTTCACCCCTGGATAGGTCAACCAGACAGAGACTCAATAGAGAAATAAGAAGTCTAACAGAGGTTATGATGCAAATGGATTTAATAAGTATCTAGAAAATCTTCCACGCAAATGCAAAGGAATATACATATTTCTCAGCTCCTCATGGACCTTTCTCTAAAATTGACCACATAATTGGTCATAAAGCAAATATCAACAGATACAAAAAAAAATGAAGATAATCCCTTGTATCATATCAGACCACCAGGGCCTAAAGTTAGAATTCAAAAACTTCAAAAATCAAAAAAAGTCTACCAACTCATGGAAACTAAACATCATTCAGCTTAACCACCTCTGGGTCAAGGAAGAAATAAAGAGAGAAATCAAAGTCTTCCTAGAATTTAAAGATTTGTGATTGGTATGGATTTTCCAATGAGGATGAACATGTGGGACTTAATAAAGAAATATTCAGATGCTTTACATTTCTAAAGCTTTACTTAGTGTTAATTCTCTGGTGAGTTTGAAGTGCTAAGTTATAGCGAAAGGACTTGCCACATTCTTCACATATGTAAGCTTTATTACCATTATAGATTCTGTTGTGAACTTGAAGAGTTGAGTGGTGGGTAAAGGATTTGCCACATAACTTACATCTGTAAGGTATATCACCAGTTTGGATTCTGCAATGAATTTGAAGATTTGAAACCCGGGTAAAAGACTTTTCACATTCTTTGCATCTGTAAGGTTTGTCACCACTATGGATTCTGTAGTGCCTTTGAAGACCTGAACACTGGGTAAAGGACTTATCACATTCTTTACATCTGTAAGGTTTATCATCAGTATGGATTCTGTTGTGAACTTGAAGTGTTGAGTGGTGGGTAAATAAGTTGCCACATTCCTTACAACTATAAGGTTTATCACCAGTATGGATTCTGCAGTGTTGTTGAAGTGTTGAGTGGCAGGTAAAATATTTGACACATGCTTTACATGTGTAATGTGTCTGTTCTGTATGAATACTCTGGTGCATCATAAAGTATGAGTACTTCTGAAGACATTTTCCATACTCTTCACATGTGTATTATTTCCTTATAGTATTCGAAATTCTATGGGTAGTGAGATTTGAGGTGCTCCCTAAATATAGTTTACATTTCTCATTCTTCTTGGGGTTCATGAAAGAATTAACGTAACAGTATGATTTATGAAATGAACACTCTTTAAAGGCCTTGTCACTTTTGTTGTATTTGTATGATGCCTTCTCTCTGGGATGGATTTTTTTCTTTTTGTGAAGCATGAATATTCATTGATGGAGTTTGCATATTCATTATAGTTGAATTGTTTCTTTTTAGTATTCAAGTTTTTATGTTTGGTGAGGCATATAGGTCTCCTGAAGTATTCATTACCTGAATTACATTTACATAGTTTCCCTTCAGCATCAAATATTAGATGAGCTAGATTTTTCAAAAAAGGGAAAATTACTATGGTTTTTGCATTTCTGGAGCCTCCCTCCCATGTTTTTTGAATGATTTTGAATAAAATTTGAACACAAATGGAAGAATAAATCACATTCTTGGCTATGTTTGCAGAAAATATTTTTAGTAATAGCTCTTCTGAACTGAACATTTTGAGCTCCATCAAATGCTTTGTCATGTTGACAACTTGCATAAAGATTCTTTTTGGTCTGGTAAGATTGGTAACTTAAAAAGTTATTGTTAGAATCAAACGTGTCTTTATGGTTTTCACATTTGTAATGGCTCTTAGGGAAAAAACTGCTTTATCCTTTGTATTAGTAGATTTTATGTGCTGTATAAAATATACACTGAATTAAAAAAAAATCTTTGTTGACTCCTCATGGACGGATTTATCCTCTTTCAGGCATGAGTAGAGGTGAGGTGGGGAAGAATCTGGAGGGTAAATAATGGGAGGAGGGAACATGAATATGTAAAATAAACATTTAAAGAAAAATGTCAAAAGAAAAATGTATTTCAAGTAAGAAAAATGAAAATAATAAAAACAAAAACTTTTATAGAATAAAAAACAAAAAACAAAATGCAATAAGATATCTGCAAGTTAAGAAATAAATTAGTGACAACAAAGAACAACTTCTCAATACTGTAATGTCTATGGATGTAGGGTCTCTAGATGGTAAGACGTTATTGCTTAAGAAACCTTTCACTGAATCATACAAAATGAGAAACATGCTGGTGGATGACTTGAAGTTTCATCCCTATGGTGCTGGAAGTAATTATGAATTTTAATTACGTGTGAACCCTGAGAACTATACCAACTACCAACCTGGTGCACTAGTGTTATGAACATCCCAGGAGTATCCAACAACTTTATAATTGAGAGAAAAGCCCAGTTCCCAAAATAAAAGCCATACTTTGCACCAATAAGAATTTTAAGAATGTATGGCTGGGGAATACTCAAATATTCTTGAAAAGCTTGATAGTATTGTTATGCTAAATGGACGTAGTAACATATTGGCCACTAAGCTATTGTCATTATACATTTGGATTAGTACATATCTCAACACACATAGGAGAATCTTCTACAACCTATTGTGATTATCACAGAAGTCCACAATCATTCAAGTTACTGAGAATTAGAGATTCTGGAGGGCACAACTAAAAGTTGAAACATTTACATTATAAATTTCTATGCCAACACTCAGCTAACATCATGAAAGAAGAGAAAAAAAGAATGTTAGAACCATCCTGGTCATATATAATTCAAATAAAACAGGCTTTGTAGAGATAGGACTGGTCACTTTTACTTTTAAATTTACTTGTTGTGGCAGTATGTACATAACTTGCAAATGATCAAACTCTACAAAACCAAGAAGAATGGAGGGAGTAAGGATATTCTACTCCTAGCTGAAGTGATATTGACCACAGAAAATATATGGAAGACAATGTCCCAGATTTCTTTAGGATTTGAACTTTGAGAGGCTATCTGTGCTTTCATAGATGCCACTGTGCTAGGTATATACTAGCATCAAAGAGTACACTATGTGGCTGTTTTCATTTTGTTTATATTTTTGTTACAAAAATATGTAAAAATTGGAACAATAGGGTGAAAAAAATAAAAGGCTTGGCAATGAAATAATGTGAGTAGACTTGACTAAAAGGTATATGCATGTATAAAATACTCAAAGACTCATTACATAGTAATTGTTTTAAATATTTTAAAAAGAAGTCATTTTATTTATATGGGGAAAAGTCACAAAATTCCAATTCCAGTGAAGAATAGTAACTTCTGTAAAATTAGTCTTGAATCTGACCTCAAAGTTTGTAGCATCTTTTAGTGGAGACACAGTCATACTTTAGGGATAATGAAAACTTAATTCCTTTTCAAAACAACTTATCCTCAGAGATAATTATAAAAAAATCTGAAGCATCTTAAATTAGCAACTGGAAAAGAGTTTCATAAATTATTTTGTCTCCCAAAACCACACTGCTATTGCCAAGACAGGTGATACAATAATTTCATTCTGAAGTGACATGAGGTCACAGAGGCTCAAATCTTTATTTCAGGCTTGAGGTTCAGCACTCTGTCAGTGCTAGTTATTGGGAAGTCAGGATGTTAACACTGAGCCCTGCACACTGTACAAGCTGGAATTCAGGTGAGTACATAAATTACAGAGTGTGATGCAGAGCCAGCATTAAAGAGGCCTGTGTAAGTATTGGTGTCTTGTTACAGAACACTGTTGTAGAAATAGTTCTGGGGAACAGAGATGAAAGTCAGAAGAATTATTACATAGGTAAAAGGTAATTAAGAAAGTTTTTCTAACATTTTCCCAGTCAATGTTGATTCTTAATGTCAATATCTGTGTCCTACTGAAGATAATTGTGAGTAACACAATTGTATTACTATACAATGCTTCTGTACAGATGCTGTAGGGCTGTGGTAAGAAGTCAATCTGTTAATTTATTTTACCTTAAATGTTATGTAGACTAACTTAGAAGGTATTATTATTATAGGTGAACATATCTGAGTTCATAGCCATAGCAATCATTCTAATAAAAATATAAAAAAGCACACAATCATAGAAAGGTGCATGGTGTAAATCTGAAATACATTTGTAGTCAAATGTATTATTTCCTACAATAACATTTATGTAGTACAGAAACAGTGACTGTGCCTGCATTGAGTGTCCCCTAGTACAATGAATGTTAAATTTCTTCCCTTTGAAATTGGTAAAATAACACTTAAAGGAAGAGTTTCAACATGAGTATCAGCAATAAAAACCAGGTGCAAATGTGTTTTGAGTTATCTTCCCTGGTTAAGGAATACTTAAATTATTATTATTATTATTATTATTATTATTATCAACAAAGAATTTACACTTTCTATCCTTGTATATCCTTATTCAAGGTCCCTTCCTCCTCCCACCACATCAGGTCATTCTCTCTTCTCCACCACTCCCCATCCCCTCCCTGGGCAGATGATAGGCAGTCCCAAGGGAATACTTAAAATTTAAACATATATTGATTCCATGCCTTCTCACTGTTGATCTTTAATTCTAATACACAGGGCCTTGTACAATGGCATCTAGAACTCTTCCCTCACCTAATTTTTATGTAAACTCATTTATTTTATTGTGGACATTGTTTAAATTTTCAATTTTTCAGGTTCATTTTTAGAAATCTCTCTCTCATTCATCTCTTCCACTTGAGTGCAATATAAATGTTATTATTATTAGTTCAGCAATTTAAAAAGTAGGAAGTATATATAGAATTTTCAATGAAATACTTTAGTAACTTAATTTTCTTTTCTTACATGTGATTTCACATTGAATTTTGTACAGTTTAATGATATTACTAATTCACTTACAGTTACCACTGTAGCCTTTACTCCTAAATGATAAGATTGCATATTTCTGGGAGCATGTTAAACATCTGATTTATTTTGTGCTTGTAAAAATTACTGAGTAATGGAGCAACTTTATTTTATATCACAAAAGAATTAAAACACTGCATTATAGTCATATATTAAAAACATTATTTGCGTTTGTTATTTGGCTATTGAAATAAGTACTTATGACAAAATAAAAAGTTATACTTAAAATATTGTATTATCTATTTTCATTTTTGTGTGCAAAATGTTTGGACTGCATGTATGTATGTGCACAATGAGAATGCACTACTCGGAGAAGACATAAATGTATCTGTAATCCTTTTATAACTGAACTTAAAGGCAGATTTGAGCTACCATTTGAAACAAATCCAGATCCTCTGCAAGAGCAACAAATCATTTTTACTACAGAGCTATGTCTCTGGTTCTCACAATTGAAAATATTTTACAGCCAAGAGCATGCACCATAATATCAATAAGTTTTTAAAATAGCAAGTGTAAAAAAATATCTTCATATACACTGAAGTATGTTTTAGAACATGTCTCATGGCTTTGGCATCATAGACTGAGATGACTGTTTCTACATTATGGTAACCATGTTCAAAAACTTCCAGTATCCACTCTGACACACAACTTTTGGATTTAGAGTCATTTAATCTTTGTTTTTCTATGTTCTGATTATGAAAGCGAAAATAAAAAAGTCAACAGTGACTCAAAAATTTCTATGATTGCTGAATATTTATACATTTCATTAGTAATATTTACACCTGCCATTTCATATAATGTTCAGGATACAAAACAAAGAGATTACAGATGAATCAATAAAAAAAAAGAAAAATGAAAAAAAAAACTATGATGTATAAGTTGTAATCTATAGAAAAGAAAAGTAATGAGTATGGACATTCGATTTTAAAGATGCTTTAGTAAAGAATATGATGAATATTAGACAAAACTTTGTATATAAACTGCCTACATTGTGTAGTCCTCAGAATAAAGAAGGAAGGAGTCTGTTATATCATGAATCTTATGGCAAGCAAAAAGTTGATTTCATCTGATCAGTGTGAGAACTTTGGAATAAAGATATTGAGGAATGTAATTCAACTCCTCTCTTTGAAAACAAAAGTGCAAATTTGAGTCTTTATAAATAAATATCTGATTTCAGGTTTGTGTAAGTTACTAAAAACATGTTATTTCTGGGTAAACTGTTAGTGAATGTATGGAATTGAAAGATAACAAAAAATGGTTATGTTGAATGAGGACATTTAAGAGGGAGTTTTTTTTCACTGAGTAGATTAATAGGACTATTTTTACTATTAAGGTGGGAATCATGTGACCACAGAACTGATATTACATTTTATGTCTGTGTTGTTGATTCATACAAGGGACATAATCAAGCAAGATAGGCTGCAAAATTTACTGACACAGATTTATATACAATCAAAAGAATTAAATCTTCTTTAATAATTGTAATTTCTATTGTATTTGTAACTGTTTTTTTTAATAAATTGTTGCTTCCTTTATTATTTATACACATGTTCTGCAACAGGTTTATTATGACTCAATTTATAATACTTTGAAGAAACAAGGCTGTATTTTTGTACATTTGTATGAAAACTTTCAATGACATCACTAAAAATTATTTTAAGACTAAATTTTTTAATGTCACTTTTAGTTGAAACTCACAGTTAAATATGCTAATATAAATCTTAACTTAATTATGATTATTACAAGGATAGAATTTCCACTAATGGAATGTGAATATTTGTCAGAAATCTTTTTCTTCTTCTTTTTTATTATTATGAATAAAGAAGTAACATTTTCTATCCTTGTATATTCTTATTCAAGGTCCCTTCCCCCTCCCAACACATCAAGTCATTCTCTCTTCTCCATATCTCCACATCCCCACCAAGGACAGGTAGTCCCCAGGTCCCATGGTCCCAATATTGCTTAGTTCAGCACCCACTCCTGGAAAATCCAGTTTTCACCCACCAATATCAAGACTGAGTCAGGTGTTCCTCTAGGGAGAGTGGGATCCAAGGAGTCAGTCCAAGGTGTTTCTGATCCCAAGCTGTTCAGTAGTTGTGGTTTGCATCTTGGGCATGCTTTGCTTTTTTGTTTGTTTGTTTGTTTGTTTGTTTGTTTAGAGTCCACTAATGAGTGAGTAAATCCCCTGCTCATCTTTCTGGGTTTGTGATACCTTGCTCAGGAGGATATTCTCCAAATCCATGCATTTGCCTGCAAATTTTAGGATATCATTATTTGTAACTCTTAACAAAACAGGACAACTTTACCACTTAAAACTGAAGAAATAGTATTTCAATGAAATTGAACTTGTTTTAAGGCAACCTACATATTGGTAACTTTTAAAAGATTAGCACTCATTTTTCCTTTGTGTATCTTCATTTTGATGTTTTTACTTAGTATATATAATTTATACATATTATTGTCTTTTTAATTATTAGATTGTGAAAGCTTTTGGAAATATGAAATAAGTTAGAGCTAGGAAAACACTTTAGAGAAACTCATTCAAAGGCCAGCTAAAAGGAAAACATCCTGTATGGGTTGCATTTTATATGTTTAGTCTTATTTTTTATAGTAGGATTATTTTCCATACTGAATTTCTTTCTACTTGTTCTGGAATCCCACTTCTCAGATTTTGAGAAGTGACAATTGTCATAATGGTGGTTTGTAAAAATGGTTGTAATTCAGATTCTATTGTCTTTTTTAGGGATTTGTTTTGTAAGGGCATGTCAATCTTAGAACTCTGTGATTATTCCTGTCCTTTGACTGTGCTTACTCAACTGTTTTTGGTTGGAAAAATGGTCATGTTGTTTTTTGTTAAAATGTTAATTTTTTTTTACTCTTTGGTTTTTGTAGTTTTTTATTCTTCACTAATCAATTTCTTAACAAAATGGTTTTGGTCCTTTGTTCTTCATTTTGATTTTTCAAAATTTCTGGATAATTTCAGTATCATATATTTTATAGGTCCTGTGGGCCATATGTGTTAGAGTTGAGGTAACTTTTTTTATTAGTGATGGTTCAATGCATCCATCTTGTACATTGTAGTTGCTGCCTCCAAAGAATATTGGAATATGCTTCTTTAATTCCCTTTCCTATAACAATCTTCTTTTTCCAAAATACGCACTGTAATATGATTTGTCTTCTCCTGAATGCTTTACCTCAACTCCAGTTGTATGGTCCTCCTAATTTTTTGAGAAGGTTTTTAATCTTTTTGTTCAAGATCTTTGTAGCATTTTAGTCATTGGTTTGAGACTTTAGATCTTCTACTCATGGTGGCTACATGATCTATACAACATAGTGACATTTTCAATGCCAACTATGCTGGCCACAACAGCCATGCATTTTCCTC
Source organism: Sigmodon hispidus (assembly GCA_004025045.1). Taxonomy (NCBI): domain Eukaryota; kingdom Metazoa; phylum Chordata; class Mammalia; order Rodentia; family Cricetidae; genus Sigmodon; species Sigmodon hispidus. Next base: position 1,374 of record PVIH01019376.1, on the reverse strand, counting down.
ATAGCTGAGAAAATATGGGATCTCCAAGGCTTCTATTGTCATTTAAAATTATATTTTATGCCTGTCAGTTAATGGATTATCTGCAAGTAAATGACTGTATTATTTTTTTCTACTGAGGAAGCAAAAAATAAGCTCATCTGTGTGGTTTGTCTTAAAAGATGCAGTAGCATCATGTACATGCATGACGGAAGATTTTTGGGGTTTTCAAAGGGCATTTGAAAATGCCTGTCTGTGTCATTATTCAAATTTATTAGACATCCATTTTGAGAGTTCGTGAGTACAGCATTTTCAACTTTTTATAAGGTGCAATCTCATAACAGATACATATCCCTATACCTCTTAAAATCTTTCTCCATCCTTTAATACAAGGTTCTTTGAGGCTTGCATGCTGGAGTTGTATTATAATAATTTAGAGGTGATACTGTCTGCTTCTGCAATGTGACTTAAACAAATTTAAAAATAATTTGCAGATACCTTCTCTCATGAGAATAGAGTGCAGTTTTCAAAGAGATTCTTCCAACTTCATTACACTGTTGGGCTGTGTAATACAATGTGTTAATTTTTATCACTTTTTACTCTAGACTTCTGAGTTGTTCTTGACTATCCTAGACACAGTTTCAATAGACTCACTGAACATTTCCCTAATAGCTATCACTCATCAGATGTTCTTCTTACAATTTCTCCTAGGATATTTTGCTTATTTTATTCTGATTTGTATTCTGCATCATTTAACTATAGCAAAGTTTTCCTTCTCTCTAACAGTCTTGATTTGAATGTAGTCATGTATGTGTATATGAGGTGTGACTTTTTCTAAGTACCATTTTATAACTCAACATGTTGTAATGTGTTACTTGACACAGAATTATAATATACTGTGTGCTATATTGGTGGTATTGTACATTTCTCCTTAATATCTTTTGATTTTAGGTGAGATATGTAATAAAATTGCTTTATTAAAAATTTAGCATGATCCATTGAGTATATAGAAAATGCAAACTGGACATGGTATTTTTCATTTTGTTTTTATTCGGAAGATGTTACAATGAAGTGATGGCACACATGGGAACACTGGGTCATGAATGTGATCAAGGTGCATATATAAGAAATCTATAAAAATAGAATGTTTGGGAAAATGTATTGCCTTAAAGTTTTGTGGCTTTTCATAAGGTTGATTTCTTTTACATGTCTAACATTTATCATTATATTCTCAAAAAGTGGTACATCTACACAATGGAATACTACGCAGCAGTAAGAAAAAATGATATCCTAAAATTCACAGGCAAATGGATGGATTTGGAGAATATCCTCCTGAGCGAAGTCTCACAGACTCAGAGAGATGGGCAGGGGATGTACTCACTCACTAATGGTCTCTAA